>CAUYTI010012836.1:0-16811 GCA_963575145.1 Galago senegalensis
ACGCTCTTCAATCTTCTCTCTTGTCTCTGCTCCAAACCATCAGCTAATTTGCTAAGCTTCTGTCCTTTCAGCCTCCTTCTGGACGGGAGCTTCTGTAAAAAGCTGGCTGCAGTTCGCCATCTTGGCTCCGCCCCCCCCCCAAACAGTTAAATTTAATTGATTATGGGAATCGGGAGTAAACCAATGGCAATAATTTCTTATGGTGGCAAACAAGCAGTGAAAAGAGTTAGTCTTAACAGAAATTCTCATAGCATCTAAAAGATTTTTAAGCAATTGAATATATTCATCCTCAATAACTGAGGAGGAGTTACCCATGATGAATGATCCCTTTTTCTCCCTGTCCAAAGCCTGAGTATTTCCAAGTCTCAGCCACTCTTTGGATCCCGAAATTTCCAGTTCACTAACTTCAAGATCAGTTGAGCAGATGCTCTGCAAACAACTTGAACAGGTCCTAGGTCCAGCTGTGGGCTCCTGCTCACGGCGCCATTTGTTATTTGGAGCCTCTGATAGGAGACGCAGGGGAAAGAACTGCAGACGGAATGATCATCAAAGGAAGGCCGAGACTCGCTCTGGTCGGCGGCCTGGCTAAACTTTGCTGATTATCTTATATACCTTCAAACATTCAGTAAGAATTTAACACATATACAAAGAAGTCATGTAACATTAGAAAGCTACCATTTAAGATTACAATTTAGTGTGAAGGCTGAGGAACACATATATAACTGATTTTGTTTAGAGTAAAAACATAAGGGAGACTGGCTGTCTGTTCCTTTTAGCCCAAAATGAAACTAGAGATTATAATGCTAATGAAGGAAGAAGACAGAGAACAGGACCCAATGCTTGAAGACCGAAAACCGGTCTGTTCACTCCTAGCTTCGAACCTGGCTGATTCTCCACACTTCCTAGAGAGAGACCTTTCTGCATATTTCTGCATATCTATAGGCAGGTACAGAAACTCGATCTTCAAATAAGCGTTTCTCAGAACCAATCTCCTGGAGGAGCACATTGAAGCAAACTGCCATGTTTGAGCAAGGGGAGCTTATCTCCTACAGTGCACCCACCACCCCATGGGACATAGCTGAGAGGATGGGTGTGAACGGCCCCTAGCAGGTGGCGACCGACAACATGGCGACAGCTGCTCCAACCGCCAGGCTGCTCTCCAGCTCCATTATAATCTTAATGGGGCTGCTGCTATAGTATATATGCCTCATTATTGACAGAAATGTTATGTGACACATGACGATTTGTTTCTGGATTGGCACAAGCCTGGTACAACCTAGAGTCTATCATGGCAAGACATAAGAGGGAAAGTGGGGTTGTCCCTAGTCTCTCTCTCTGAGCTTTCCACTGGCAGGTCATTTGCTCCTGGCCGACTCAAGTGCTAGAGCTCCTGTGCTTATGATTTTATCTGCCGAGGTACGAACTAGGACATCTGAGCAAGTCCATAGTGGCATGGCATTGTCTTGATGCTATCAGAGATCAGAGAGGGAGGGCTTCTGTTGAGGAAGTGGTGGCAAAATACAGGACATGTGACTCAGGGTGGAAGTTGGTGAAAGACAGGTGAGGTTATTTTCAGTAGGGCACACAGCACGAGTGAAGGCAGAACAGTAGAATATGTGGAAGATCCTTGAATGTCAGACTGAGAAGGATGAACTTCATGCTGCAAAAAAGATGAGGATAGTAGGTGGGGATGTATGAGGTTGTTTTAGGAAGGTGAGTAAGTAATGGTGAGGGGATAACCATCAGCCCCCCAGGGAAGGGGGATGAGATGCCACAGGGACAGTACACCATCTCCAGAAGGCATGAGGCTGAGCATGTGAAGGCAGACAGGGTGACAACTGGATAGGAAAGCAGAACCCCTCTGCTTCTGTGTTGGTGCATGGCTCTAAGGGACTTGCTGTTGAACCTGATGAACTAGTAAACTAAGATTTAAACTGTGGCTCTGCCACTTACTGGCTGGGTGACTTTGGGTCACCTACCTTATTTGGGGCCCCATTTCCGAATGTGGAAGATGCTGCTCACTGTATCAGGTGCACTGGGATGGAGTGAGAACTAATAAATGGTGGCTCTGTGGAGTGCCCTCAAAAAAGAAATTGATAGTTGGGAATATGTAACAGAGAAGATGCCATGATAAAAGGATAAAAATGTTTTATGTCTCTAAAAAATCCCCTTACCTTTTAAAAATGCATTAGATTTTAATCTTTAATATCTAACATTATTGCTTTAGGAAAGTTTTTCCCTGAACCAAGAATACAATGCTTATTACATAAAAATATACACACATAAAAGGTAGTTTTCTAATTTTACAGGAAAAAAATCCAAGAATAACTTCTAGAATAGTCAAGGTTTTTGTTTTAATTATAATTAAATTCTTCCTCATTTTTTATTAGCTCTATATCTTAACATTTAAATTAAAGAAACATTATTAGACAACCATTACAATTTATAAATATAAGGTGCCATTATTGAGTAAATAGATTCCTCTGTGAGTGGATGTGTCCCTTCTCCCACCCACTAATGAAGCATCAATATATATTAGTTTACTTTTATTAGTAGATGACACATTGCTGCAAATGCTAATTCTCTCTTCTTCCTTCCCTATGTCAATTTTGTTTATACATGTGAGTCAATTAGAATGTATTGATGATCTCTTTAATAATCAACAACAAGATCATTGAAGATTGATAGTGTCTGTCTGAATCAAGTGGTCTGGCCTATCTTTGATATAAGAACTCTTCAAACTGCTTCCTCAAAGGCTGCTGTGACATTTGTGGCAACTTTTGCACTTGTTTCAAAGTGAGGATAGTTACTGGTGTCCCTGCATCAGGCCTGGACTTCTTCTGTAGACTCCTACTGTTTATGTATGTCAATCTTATTACCCAAAATCACAAAAGGAAAGCTTTTGGGCTCTTTCACATCTGTATAACATTTGAATTCTTTCTTCCAGTTACTTAAGTTCTGGAAGCTTTGTGAATCATTAATGTAGGAGACTGAGCACCAGGTTTATAGAAGCAGCCACTGGCTGGTCAAGAAGGCACTGGTAGTGAGACAATTTTCTAGTTGGCATGGAGATGTATGCAGCCCAGAGACAAGCCTTCAAGCAGCTGCATATATTAATGAGATAAGATTGGTAGCTCGTTAGCAACCAAGTGTTATACTTTGTAACATTTGTAGGGCAACAGGATAAGAGCACTTAGCAACCATTAAACATGTGATCCTAGCACCTGGGCCCCCACTTCTGTGGTTTGAGGCTTCAATAAGAGGCCAAGAGGGGTTTCTTGAGGCTCCCAGAGAGCAGATGGGAAGCCCACCTCTTGCAGGCATGTACCTTTAATCTGTGTCCTGGCTGTTTTTATTCACGTGTTGATGGGGTGCCACAGTGGGCACCAACACATCAACACTAAAAGTAAGCAGGCAATAGTCATAACCTCTGTAAAATGATGTCCTCAGGCTTCAGAATCATTCTTGACAGGCTGTGTCCTAAATCTGCATGGGAACCAAATGTCCATCCACCTCCAAATCTTTATTTAAAAATTCCACACCTATTGTATGGAAGAGCTGGATATGAAACTTATTAGTTACATACTTGTTCATAAGTTAACTCTTCCCAGTACCACCATCTCCAGGGAAAATTACTTTAAAAAGCAATGATGTTGCTGCCACTATTAATCTCAGGAACTTTGACTTCAGAACCCTTAAGTGTTCAAGTCAAGCATCATTATCTCCTATGGTTGTTGAGAAGATTCACTCAGGTGAGGAGGGAAAGCATTTCATCACAATGCCAGGTTCCTTACGGGAGTATGAGAAGTTTAACAGATACTGCTTTAGGATTACAACAGCATGTGCCCTAGGTGACACAAAGTAATCTGAAGCAGGGGTTGGATAAGCGGATCACTGGCCAGAAAGAAAATGAATTACATTTTCAGTAGATACCTTCCAATAGCCAATCCAAGGGATTCTTCTTAGCCCTCATCTGAATGCCCTGAGGCACATGCATCCCTTCAGGTCTCCAAAGTGCTGTAGTCTCTGGGCCACATGGAACTCCCAGCTAGCCTGTCTGGGTGCAATGAAGACAGAAAGAGGGCCACTGACCTGGTGGGAAGGCAGCTGATTCTGTCCCTCTCCTGAACAGAGGAAACAATATGGCAATGACCCCCTTATCCTTTTGTTTATTGATTTGTGTATTTACTTATGCATTTATTTATTTATTTTTGAGACAGATTCTCAAGTTGTCAACCTGGGTAGAGTGCCATGGTGTCATAGCTCATAGCAACCTCCAACCTTGGGCTCAAACTATCTGCTTCCATCAGTTTTTTTTTCTATTATTAGTAGAGACAGGGTCTCTCTTTTGCTCAGGCTAGTATCAAACTTGTGAGCTTCAGCTATCCACCCACCTCAGCCTCGCAGTGTGCTAGGATTACAGGTGTGAGCTACTGAACCTGGCTTACCCCCTTATCCTTTTAGAGAACTAAGACCTACATCTCTGTCTCAGGCCAGTGATCAGGAGAGGCAGGGGTGTGCCTTTTGCTCTTTGTGCCATAGGAGATAGAATGAATCTGGGCTCACAAGATTGTCTCAGTCAAACATGGTATGAATGTGGGCAAGAAGTCATGAAAGTGCCTTAGCTAGGCAAAGATAGGATTAATCAGAACCATTCTTTTTCTTTTTCTTTTTTTTTTCCAGGAAGAGTAGAGGCAGCTGCCTTTATTGGAGGTCATGGGCCAGCTGAGTTGAATCAAGGCCACACACTTGATTTTTTAAAAATGTTTATTATTTTTATTGTTACTTTCTATTTTTTGCAGTTTTTGGCTGGGGCTGGGTTTGAACCCGCCTCCTCCAGCATATGGGGCCAGCACCCTACTCCTTTGAGCCACAGGTGCAGCCTCACACACTTGATCTTGAAGTCACCATCAGCTGCCATGTAGTTGATGGCCTCCGGGTTGAAGCGGTTAGGGAACTTGAATGTGTAACCATCTGGCAGCTTGACTGTCAGGTCGGCCTGGTCAAAGCTGATGCACACCTCCACGACACTTCCAGGATGGAAGGGAAAGGCAGCCTTCCGCTGCTCAACCCCCCAGGCCCCGCTGTCCTTGCTGTTGCACAGGATAGTATTGGCATCCCCATGGGCATCGAAGTGGGGGTTGAAATGCAGCCACAGGTTGTTGCTGTCTTTGCCCAAGTTCAGCACAAAGCTCTTGGCATTGGGAGCCACTTCACCCCATACTCTGAGATTCATGTTGCTGGTGACCAGACCACAAGCCATGATTGGTCTGGTGACCAGACCACAGCAGGAGGATGTTCAGGGACCAGTGCGCCAGCTGTGTGAAGACTCCAGCCCTGTTTATTTTTCTTAAAAATAAAATATTCAGAGGACAGGAGCAAGAAGGTGGAGGAGAAACAGCTTTTTTGAAATTGGGCATGGTGAGATAAGGGAGAGAAGACTCCAGGCACCTCAAGATTATGGGCTTTGACCAGAAGCATCCCTTTAGGGGTGTTTTGGACTTGGGCACTTGGTCGAGTTATTTTGGGAGATCTTGGGTGAATGAACAAGTGACTTTGAACAGAGCCCAGAGATTGGGACTGAGCAGCAGGGTCAAAGTGGAAGTTTCCGCTGATCTCACATGTGCATATTGAAAGGGTATATGTCAAATCTATTAAGAGTAGAGTATAAATGTCTTAACACAACAATTAAGTGAGGTGAAGGCTATGTTAACCAGTTTGATGTAAGCATTCTAAATTGTATATAAAATCAGCACATTGTACTCCATAAATGCATTAATGTACACAGTTATAATTTAATAAAAAACAAAGAAACAGGAGATGCTTGCTCCTACAGATATTGACTTTGACTTCTAAGGTGGTTTGGCACTTAAGAACAGAATGAGACCTACCCCAAGTCATCTATCAGAGCTGCACAAGTAGAGCACAGCCATGGAAGAGAGAAACCGTTTCCTGAAGTAGAAGATTTGGTTGATTTGTGATCTTTCTTATTTTTTAATGATACTGGCATTCTCCATGAAGAAGCAACTTGAGTAATGGACATCAATTTTAGCATTTCTACAATTCACCTAAGCATCTGTAGCCTCTCCTTCTGGGCTAACAGTTTTGGCAACTTATTCATGATGCTGCTTCTTTGAGCACCAAGAAAATCCACTGTTTGTCCATTGGTTTCCAATACTAGTACTCAATTCTACTTCATCTCACCTAATTCTAGGAGATATAATGAAAAACTACAAGGAATCACCACCTACCTTACAGATTGAGCCTTCCTTTCATCAGGCAGAGAATCTGACTCTATGGCTGCAAGTGCAGCATTCAACCAAGAAGAGCCCTGCTCTGAGAGGGCAAGTCATGCCTGCCCTGGCTATCCCAGTGATAAATGTACCCTGCTCACTGGAGCATCTCATCCAGTTCCATGGTGACCCTGCCAGTCTCTCAGGGTTCCTTGCTCAGGTGACTATGTACTTGACAGCTCTACAGATCTCTAATCCTTCAGATAATGCCCAGGCCAAGTTCTTTTTTGACTACCTATCTCAGCAATTAGGAAGTTTTGGGGCCATGTCTGGGCCTGACCAAGGCACTTTGCTGAAGCAATATGAGAACTTTGTTCTTGAGTTCCAGAGATCATTTGTTGACTCCACAAAATAATAAATGAACCCTCTGATGAATAGTAAAGTTGACAAAGGGAATAACTCCTTTCAACAGGGCATGACTACTTTCCATCTTTTTTCTCAAAATCTAAGCTCTCATGAAACCAATCAGAGTGGTCAGTTCCAAGAGGGACTAGCTGACCCCATCCAGGGTGAAAAGGATATCACAGATATGATGGAAAACCTCCCAGACCTTATCACTCAGTGCATTCAATTGGACAAGAAACAGAGTGACAGACCAGAGCTCCTACAGTCAGGGAACCAGCTCACAGTGCGGGATCCCCTGATCCACCACCAAGCCCTCTCCAGCCCCATAGGTCTGCCACCAAAGAAGAGCCTATGCAGCAATGAAGCCAGCCACCTCTCACCCCAGCCAAACGAGCCCACAAGCAAGAAATTCAGTTGTGCCTCTACTGCAGTCAGTAAAGTCACTTTACAAGAGATTGACTTGCCAAACATTCTCGAACCCCAACAAGAACAAATAACACAACTCACCAGTAAGAAGATCCCAGTAAAGTCACTTTGTAAACTTATATCTATCTTTCTTCTCACCTTATCGATTTATATCCTGCAGACATTTTTAAAATACAGATGGGGGAATGTGATATCACTTTATAGGTAGTCATGAACTGATGTACATCAGGGAATTTAAACAATCAGATCTTGTTCATTGACAACTGACACTTGACCAAACATTATCCATTGATGAGAATAATTCACAGGAACTTTCTGCAGTACAGACCAATATCCTGACAGTACCAAAAGCCTTCAGGCAAAACTTTGTTCTGAGTCAATGAGAACAACCCTAGCAGTGCATTCAGAATACTGTTTTTTTGGCCCTAGTCCTATATCTTGTGTGCCTAGGATTAAGTCAAAGCCTTTCACCTCACTCTATTTAGTCTGTATCATAGTTCCCTGTTGGTTTAGGACCTTTGCCTGAAGTTCTAATTGCATTCCCATATTCTGCTAACATTCTCCTAGAGGCTGTACTATGCTCTACCCATTGCCTGGATTTAGCTTCAACATAAACCAACTTCCTGGAACCACAAGTCTGTCATCCTCCTATCCAGGTGTGTATTCTGTTGCCATCTAAAGACTACTGCTTGCCCAAACACTGCTGAGCCTCTTGGCTATTAACAAATCACATCATATGATCATTTGAACACTCTGGAACTGTTGGTACCCTTCTTTGAGGGCCAACCCTTCAGGCATGTATAATTTTTAGCTAAGCTCTACCAATTCCAGCTTACACCCCTATTCCCCAACAACCATACTGGAGCTTCCAGCATGTCTCATGGCCAAGTTAAAATGTTCTAGGATAATGACCTCTGAAAGGTATTTAGTAAGAATAGAGGAAAGTGTCCCATCATAGTTGTTGTGTCTGTAGCAAGTCCTTGCTGCCTTGAACAGAGAAACTAGGCAAATCTGCACTGAAGGCTGACAGCCAGATGCTGCAGTACTCCCTGACACTAGCGGCCTCAAAATGGTCACCATCTAGTATCACCATTCTTTGTTGTTTAGCTCCACCTGCATGGACCACCTCTGGGAGCTGTCTTCTAATTGGGGATCTTAAAAAACAATGAATGGCAAACAACTTTCTGAACCATCTTATCTGAAAAATCCTAGGGCACATTAACACATTAACACCACATTAATACAATAACACCAACTGTGAACAAAACTCAAGAAGTGGGGTTTTGGTTGCTTGTGTTGTACTCTTGGCACACAGAAGCTCTGTGTATAGATTCCTAATGCTTCTGAGAAAAAATAGTATTATTCTGGAAAGGCACAACTTCATAAAATGTTAAGAATACCCAGTGGTGATTGGTGTTTGCTATTAATTATCAGCCCTCTGTTGCCTGCTTCTTGCTGATGATGTATATGTCCCCATAATGTATCTCCTGAAGAAATATGAGTAATGCCACATTCCCTACCAGACATTAAGGCCTCTCAGAACATGAAATGCCATTATTTTTTTGGCTTTATTTCTGGAGAATTGTGCTAACTTTGGCAGTACTTAAATCCAGCTAGGACCTTACTACTATCATTCTCTAGGACCAACAAACAGATCTCTTCAGCCATCAGTGCCTCTCTAACCACTGTGCCAATCTTAATTTGCATTCTCAGTGTGTCTCCTTTAAAAATAGCTTACTACATATCTATATTACTCCATATGCTTCCACAACAACGAAACCCAAATATACACACCCAGTTATGCCAAGAAATCTCCACTTGGATCTTATGAAATCCTTTAACAGGTAGATCTATTTGAACTTAGAGTGACACATTACCTGGAGGTACCCTAATCTATCTCCATCAAGTCTGTTTTTTTGTTTTTTTGGCTGGGGCTGAGTTTGAAACCACTACCTCCAGCATATGGGGCCGGCGCCCTACTCCTTTGAGTCACAGGCACCACCCTCTCCATCAAGTCTGTAAAGAAGGACTAACTCAATGGCCTACAGTCACTTTCCTTACCCCAATATGGTTCTTGAATGCCTATAAGAGCATTCACTTGGCTTGATCATCTATCTTTTCTTATCTTATGGCCACATGCATCATTGTAGGCTCTCTCCCAAGATACATCACCTTATTTTCTGTTTGGAGCTTCCCTTTGCAGCAACATTACCTTCTTCACTCCAAACATCATAGCTTCTGGAAAAGTTTGATATCCAATGCTGTGAATGTCAGTTCACCACCTTCTTTTGGAGGCCCTTGGTTGAGGTACTGCCAATCAAACACCTCTTATATACTGTGTGATACAATACAACATCCAGACTGAGCATATGAATGAGATGCTAGGATAATGCTTTATGGCCTACTACCTAGCAACCATTTAACACTTCAAAATTTTGTTATAGAGATACTATCCACCATACACCATCTACTTCAACTAGAATGACTAATTACTTACCATGAAGAGAATAACAACAGTGTGTCCTTAGGATTTATAGCTATGTGAATTTATCCAAGAGTGAAATTGATTAGAATCAACAGGAAATGGATGAAATATAACCTACTCAAAAATGTAGTCAAAAACTTAAAAGAGTTAGGGAGCCCCCAGATCCAATCAAGGTCATAACATTAGGGATGCAGCTCTGCTACATGATTGATACTACCCAACAAGGTAGAACTAATCACCCTTTGATAAAACTGAAGAAGAAATTGTTAATAAGAGGATGGTATGCTTGGAACATAGAAAAAGAAACAATTAAAAAGACAGGGAATTGGTAATCTGTCTAGACTCAGATGAAATGTTGACCAGCAGATGATTTGGCATGTCTACCTGTGCAGTGGGGTAGAGGCACCAGGTCATTGCAGTTTGTGTCATTATCCATTAAGATGGTCACCTAACTCCCCTTGCTCTGACTCCATGCTTTCCAATGAATATAATTATAATTATTTTCCCATATAATCAATCTCTGTTATGGGGAGAAAATTTGCTAACCAGCTGATGTGAGTGTTCTAGTTTATTTGGTAATTAATTCTCATTACAAATGAATGAATTGGTGTTTGGCTTATGAAAAAAAAAACAAAGAAACAAACAAAAAAACAAATCGGAGGTTTCATTGTTTGGCTTCAGGCCATGAGCAGCCATTGTGGGAGAGTTGCCTTGCAGGCTCTGCCCTCAGGGTCTTAGAGCAAGGCCTCTCCAGTGCGCCTGACAAGTGGGAAGACTCTTCTGGAGAGATCTGAGCAACACAACATTTTCTGGGATAGGCACTACTTAGCCAGGGGACCCAGTTTGGAAAGGTCGAGACCTTATATAAATTTTTTTTCCTTGAGACAGAGTCTTACTATGCCAGCCTGGTTAGAGTGCTGTGGTGTCATAGTTCACAGCAACCTCAAGCTCCTGGGCTTAAGTTATTCTTCTGCCTCAGCCTCCCAAGTAGCTGGGACTATAAGTGCCCATCTATTTTTTGGTTGGAGTCGTCATTATTGTTTGGCAGGCCCCGGGTTGGATTTGAACTTGCAGGCTCTGGTGTATGTGTCTGGTTCCCCAGCTGCTAAGCTACAGGTGCTGAGCCTTGAGGTGTGTATATTAAGTTGGCTGAGGAGAGATCCAGGCTCCCAATGTTGTGGAGTTTCAGGGCAAATAAGTGAGCAGAGGATTCCAGTCTCCATCTTATACAGCTCTATTTTGATTAGTATCTCATATCCCAGAAGACCACCTGTTGTCCAGGCACTATTCAGCAAGATATATATATATATACTTAGTTTTTACTTTTTATTTTGTTATTGTTGAAGTCATTGTTAGTTTGTCTGTTTTTATTTTCAAAACAATTTTTTTCTTTTTAAAATTTTTTACCCCCCAGATTTTTCTTACTGTTTTTTTCTTCATGTAAATATATTTTTCATTGTTGCCTTCTTTAAAATAAAGGACTTCAGGGCAGCGCCTCTGGCTCAGTGAGTAGGGCACTGGCCTCATATACTGAGGGTGGGCAGGTTCAAACCTGGCCCCGGCCAAACTGCAACAACAAAAAAAATAGCTGAGTGTTGTGGCAGGCACCTGTAGTCCCAGCTACTCAGGAGGGTAAAGCAAGTTAATCGCCTAAGCCCAAGAACTGGCGGTTGCTGTGATGCCATGGCACTCTACCAAAGGTGACAAAGTGAGACTCTGTCTCTTAAAAAAAAATACTAAAGACTTTGTTTTTGGTACTTTTTTTGCCTCTGATATTTGTTCTTTTTCCTAATTTTACTTCTTAAGGTTTTTATTTATTTGTTTGTTTTGGTTTGATTTATAGTATTTTTGTTTTTCTTCTCTATTTCCTGGAGGTAGAGTCCTGTGTCTTCTCAGGCTGTCAAAGAGTTGCAGACATCATGGGATCTTCCCAACCCAGCCACCCCCAGTGGTTGAGATTAGTGGAAGTGAAACAAAGTACCCTACTTTACACCACTATTACTCCCATGTCCCTCTCTTCTTTTTGCCAATCTTCTTTTTTAATCACCCCCTTTCCTTTCTCTTTTCTTTATGCTCTCTTTTGTTCCTCTTTTATCCCTTCTTCCTCTTCACTTTTCTTTTCCTTTTCCCCAAAAAAGACTAACACCTTAGGTCAGAGGCCTAGTAACTTAAAGAGCAAGAGGCAGTGAAAGAAAAGTAGAACAAGGAAAGAGACAAAAAGAAAACACTCATGAGGAAAAAACAGCAGAAAAATCCTGGCAACATGAAGACCTACCAAGGGAATCCTCCCCAGGGATCATCAGGTAGCTACTGCAGAAGATTCCACCTATAAAGAAATGTTAGAAATGACAGAAGGGGAATTGCTGAGAAAGTAGAAAAGAACAAAAACGAAACTCAAAAGCAGAATCAAATAAGAGATGAATGATATTAAGAATATAGAAAGGATATAGTGGAGCTGAAGGAATTGAAGCAGTCAGTGAACTTAGGTTGCAGTAAAAAGTATCAGTAACAGACTAGACCATGCAGAAGAAGGAATCTCAGAGGTAGAGGGCAAAGCTCTTGAGGTAACTCAGATAGTTAAAGAGGCAGAAAAAAGAGAGAGAAAGAATGTGCAATGACAGAATTATGGGACTTTATGAAGTATGCAAACATACAAGTTATAGGTATTGAAGAAGGGGAAGAAGAATGCCCCAGAGGAATGGAAGCCATACTAGAGAATATTATAAATGAAAATTTCCCAAATATTCCTAAAGATTCTGACACTCCTTTCAGAGGGATATCAGACCTCAGGTTGCCTCAACTCAAATCAAGCTTCTCCAAGACATATTATCACGAACCTGTCCAAACTCAAGACAAAAGAGATGATTTTTCAATCTTCCAGAAGTGAGCACCAATTTATCTACATGAGCAAATCCATTAGGGTGTCTGTGGACTTCTCAAATGAAACTTTTAAAGCCAGAAGACAATGGTCATCTATCTTTAACGTACTTAAACAAAACAATTTTCATCGCAGAATACTATATCCTGATAAACTAAATTTTAAAATTGATGGGGAAATCAAATCTTTGACTGATACACAAACATTGAGGAAGGTTGCCACAACACCAGCACTACACGTATTACTTATACGCATTATATACACTGACTATCACAATGGACCACCAGCAAACTAAACACCTAGAAACTAAAGGACAAAACCTAGCTTCTGTAGTGATGTGAAGATAAAGCTAAGCAATGGACTTTCACAAAATAAGATGACTAGAATTCCACTATACTTATTAATTATCTCAGTGGGCACGGCGCCTATAGCTCAACCAGCTAAGGCGCTAGCCACATACACCTAGGGTGGCAGGTTCGAATCCCCAGCCAGGACCCACCAAACAACAATGACGGCTGCAACAACAACAAAAAAATAGCTGGGCGTTGCGGCAGGCGCCTGTGGTTCCAGCTACTTGGGAGGTGGAGGCAAGAGACTCGCTTGAGCCCAGGAGTTGGAGGTTGCTGTGTGCTGTAATGCCACGGCACTCTACCCAGGGGGACAGCTTGAGGCTCTGTCTCAAAAAAAAAAAAATTATCTCAGTAAATGTTAATGTCTTGAATTCCCCACTGAATTCAATAAAGACATAAAATGGCTGATAGGATTAAAAAATAAAAACATAAGCTATCTATTTGCTGCCTGCAAGAGACACACCTCACCTTGAAGGACAAATTAAAACTCAGGGTTAAAGGATGGAAGACAATTTTTCAAGCAAATGGAACTCAGAAGAAAAGAGGGTTTGCAATTTTATTCTCAGATACAAGTGTATTTAAAGCAACTAAAATCAACAAAGACAAATATGGACACTCCGTATTGGTAAAGGGAAAAATACAATAAGAAGATATTTTAATTATAAATATTTATGCACTCAACTTTAATGCTCCTAGATTCTTTTTTTTTTTTTTTTTTGCTCCCAGATTCTTGAAACAGACCTTGATTGGTCTGAGCAATATGATACTCCATAACACCATAGTAGAAAGGGACTTTAACATTCCTTTCACAGAGCTGGACAGATCCTCTAAACAGAAACTAAAAAAAGATACAAGAGAATTAAATATGGCCCTAGAACTACTGTGCTTGAGAGACACATATAGAACACTCTATGCCAAAGCTAAAGAATATACTTTCTTCTCATAGGCCAATGGGACATTCTCCAAAATAGATCATATACTAGGACACAAATCAAACTTGAATAAAATCAAAAGAATTGAAATTTTACCTTGTATTTTCTGAGACCACAAGGAATTAAAGGTGGAACTCAACTCCAACAAAAATGTTCAGCCCCACAAAAAGGTATGAAAATTAAACAGCATTTTTCTGAATGATAGTTGGGTTCAGGAAGAGATAAAAGAGGAAATCATTAACTTCCTTGAGCAAAAAAACAATGAAGACACAAGCTACCAAAATCTGTGGGATACAGCTAATGCAGTTCTGAGAGGAAAATTTATCCCTTTAGATGTCTGCATGTGAAAAAGTAAAAAAAGAGCACATCAACAAACTCACAAACCATCTTATGGAATTGGAAAAAGAAGACCAATCTAAGCCTAAACCCAGCAGAAGAGAAGAAATATCCAAAATCAAATCAGAGATTAATGAAATTGAAAACAAAAAATCAATCTTAGAATTAATGGAACAAGTAGTTTTTTGAAAAAACAAATAAAGTAGATAAACCTTTGGAAAGACTAATGAGAAACAAAAAGTAAAATCACTAGTAACCTCAATCAGAAATGATAAAGGGGAAATAACAACAGATACCACAGAGATACAAGAAATTATCTCTGACTACTACAAGAAACACTATGCTTAGAAATTTGACAATGTGAAGAAAATGGATCAATACTTGGAATCACACCCTCTCCCTAGACTTATCCAGGAAGAAATAGATCTCTTGAACAGCCCAACCTCAAGCACTGAGATCAGAGAAACAATAAAAAAAATCTCTGAAAAAAAAATTCCCTGGTCCTATAGCTTCACACCAGAATTCTATCAAACCTTACAAGAAGAGCTGATTCCCATACTGTAGAAATTAGTCCAAGAAAATGATGAGGAAGGAATCTTCCCCAACCCATTCTGTGAAGTAAACATCACCCTGATACCCAAACCAGGAAAAGACCCAACTAAAAAGAAGGACTTCAGACCACTTTCACTAATAAATATAGAAGCAAAAATTCTCAACAAAATCCTACAGCTTCTCTTCAAAAAAGTCATACATCATGATCAAGTAAGTTTCACCCCGGGGATGCAAGGCTGGTTTAACATATGCATGTCTATAAACATTATTCTCCATATCAACAGAAGCAAAAAAAAAAAAAGACCATATGATCCTCTCAATAGATGCAGAAAAAGCATTTGATAAAATCCAACATCTTTTAAAAATTAGAACACTGAAGAATATAGGCATTGGCAACACATTTCTTAAAGTGATTGACTGTCTAGGACAAACCCACAGCTAATTTTTTACAGAATAAAATAAAATTGAAAGCTTTTCCACTTAGAACTGGAACCAGACAAGGTTGTCCTCTATCACCACTACTGTTCAACATAGTGCTGGAAGTTCTAGCCAATACAATCAAGGATGAGAAGGAAATAAAGGGCATCCAAATGGGAGCAGAGGAGGTCAAACTCGCCCTCTTTGCTGCTGATATGATCTTACACTCAGAGAACCCCAAAGACTCACCTGAAAGACTCTTGGAAGTGATCAAAAAATACAGTAAGGTCTCAGGATATAAAATCAATGTCCACAAGTCAGTAGCCTTTGTATATGATAATAACAGCCAAGATGAGAATCTAATTAAAGATACAATCCCCTTCACAGTAGCTTCAAAGAAAATGAAATACCTAGGAATATATCTAACAAAAGAGGTGAAGGACCTCTATAAAGAAAATCATGAAACACTATGAAAAGAAATAGCAGAAGAAGGTATTAACAGATGGAAGAACATACCCTGCTCATGGCTGGGAAGAATCAACATTATTAAAATGTCTATACTTCCCCAAACAATCTACATATTCCCTATGTAGATTAAATGCCATCCCTATTAAAATACCAACATCATACTTTCAAGACTTGGAAAAAACAATTCTTTGTTTTGTATGGAACCAGGAAAAACCTCGTATATCCAAGACAATTCTTAGTAATAAAAACGAAGCCAGGAGCGTCAGCCTACAAGGCTTTAGGCTGTACTACAAGGCCATAGTGATCAAAACAGTATGGTAAGAAGAATATTTTCCAACTCCATCCATGTAAATATGAAGGAGGTAAAGTCTCCATCCTTCTTTAGGGCTGCATAGTATTCCATGGTGTGCATATCCCACAGTATATCGATCCATTCGTGGGTCAATGGGCAATTGGGGTTCTTCCATGACCTAGCAATTATGAATTGGGCTGCAATAAACATTCTGGTACAAATATCTTTGTTATAGTGTGCTTTTTGGTCTTCTGGATATATACCTAGTCAAGGAATTATAGGATCAAATGGCAGGTCTATTTTTAGTTCTCTAAGTGTTCTCCAGATGTCTTTCCAAAAAAATGTATTAGTTTGCATTCCCACCAGCAGTGTAGAAGTGTTCCCTTTTCTCTACAACCACTCCAGCATCTATGATTTTGGGATTTTGTGATATGGGCTAATCTTACTGGTGTTAGATGATATCTCAAATGTTTTAACTTGCATTTCTCTGATGATTAATCATGATGAGGATTTTGTGATATGGGCTAATCTTACTGGTGTTAGATGATATCTCAATTTTTTTTTTTTTGGAGACAGAGCCTCAAGCTGTCCCCCTGAGTAGAGTGCCATGGCATCACAGCTCACAGCAACCTCCAACTCCTGGGCTCAAGCTAGTCTCCTGCCTCAGCCTCCCAAGTAGCTGGAACCACAGGCACCCGCCACAACATCCAGCTATTTTTTGGTTGTAGCTGTCATTGTTGTTTGGTAGGCCCAGGCTGGATTCAAACCCGCCACCTTCGGTGTATGTGGCTGGCGCCTCTCAAATGTTTTAACTTGCATTTCTCTGATGATTAAGAATGATGAGGGCTCAGCACCTGTGGCTCAAGTGGCTAAGGCACCAGCCACATACACCTAAGGTGGCAGGTTCTAATCCCTAGCCTGGGCCAGCCAAACAACAGTGATGGCTGCAACCAAAAAGTGGCCAGGCATTGTGACGGCCACCTGTAATCCCAGCTACTTGGGAGGCTGAGGCAGGAGACTCGCTTCAGCCCAGGAGT
>CAUYTI010012841.1:0-41936 GCA_963575145.1 Galago senegalensis
CAGAGCAGTGTGGCTGTGCCCTGAGGAAGGGTCCAGAGCAGTGTGGCTGTGCCCCCGAGGAAGGGTCCAGAACAGTGTGGCTGTCCCCTGAGGAAGGGTCCACAGCAGTGTGGCTGTGCCCTGAGGAAGGGTCCAGAGCAGTGTGGCTGTGCCCCCGAGGAAGGGTCCAGAACAGTGTGGCTGTCCCTTGAGGAAGGGTCCACAGCAGCGTGGCTGTGCGCCTGAGGAAGGGTCCAGAGCAGCGTGGCTGTGGCCCCGAGGAAGGGTCCAGAGCAGCGTGGCTGTGCCCCGAGGAAGGGTCCAGAGCAGCGTGGCTGTGCCCCCGAGGAAGGGTCCACAGCAGCGTGGCTGTGCCCCCGAGGAAGGGTCCAGAGCAGCGTGGCTGTGCCCCCGAGGAAGGGTCCAGAATAGTGTGGCTGTCCCCTGAGGAAGGGTCCACAGCAGCGTGGCTGTGCCCCCGAGGAAGGGTCCAGAACAGTGTGTCTGTCCCCTGAGGAAGGGTCCACAGCAGCGTGGCTGTCCCCTGAGGAAGGGTCCAGAGCAGCGTGGCTGTGCCCCCAAGGAAAGGTCTGGAACAGCATGGCTGTGCCCTGAGGATGGGTCTGGAACAACGTGGCTGTGCACAGGAGGAGCTCCCCAGTGCTCTTCAAACACCAGCCATTCTGGCCACCTGTCAGGGAATGGGGCACCTCCAGTAAGCAGCCCTGCCTCCTGCCCCAAAGCCAGCCCAGGCTGATGCTTCCCTGTGGGAAGAGAGGGGAAGGCCATGCCTGAGATCAGGGCCACTGCCAGGTTGTTGTTGATGGCTAACTGGAAGGAGCACAGGAGAGGCCACCAGCCTGGGCTCTCACCAGATCCCAGTCCTATGGGTTGAGGAAGGATCTCCTATGTGACAACTGTGGGCTTGGTATTAACGCTGAGTAATTTATTCAGCCCAGGCTATGAATGTTGTCCAAGCTGCACTGGGGGGTGTGGAGGTCAGGTCAGGCTCTGGGCAGCACATGTGGGATAGCCCTGCTTTCCTGGGGAAATGGAAGACAATGTGGGCTGCCCGGGGGGCCACCCACAGGGTGGGGTGCCAGCTGGGACTCTACTAGGTACAGTGTGTGTTTGTGTATATGTGGACGTTCTTTGTATTAAATGTGTGCGTGCATGTGTGTATTGTATGTGCACTGTGTAGTACTGGTGTGTGTGCCGTACGTGCACTGTGTAGTAGTGGTGTGTGTACTGTACGTGCACTGTGTAGTAGTGGTGCGTGTACCGTACGTGCACTGTGTGGTACTGTTGTGTGTGCTGTACGTGCACTGTGTGGTACTGTTGTGTGTACCGTACGTGCACTGTGTAGTACTGGTGTGTGTGCCGTACGTGCACTGTGTAGTAGTGGTGCGTGTACCGTACGTGCACTGTGTAGTAGTGGTGTGTGTACTGTACGTGCACTGTGTAGTAGTGGTGTGTGTCCTGCATGTGCACTGTGTAGTACTGGTGTGTGTGCTGTACGTGCACTGTGTAGTACTGTTGTGTGTACTGTACGTGCACTGTGTGGTACTGGTGTGTGTGCTGTACGTGCACTGTGTAGTACTGTGGTGTGTGTACTGTACGTGCACTGTGTAGTACTGGTGTGTGTGCTGTACGTGCACTGTGTAGTACTGTTGTGTGTGCTGTACGTGCACTGTGTAGTACTGTTGTGTGTGCTGTACGTGCACTGTGTAGTACTGGTGTGTGTGCTGTACGTGCACTGTGTAGTACTGTGGTGTGTGTACTGTACGTGCACTGTGTAGTAGTGGTGTGTGTGCTGTACGTGCACTGTGTAGTAGTGGTGTGTGTACCTTACGTGCACTGTGTAGTAGTGGTGTGTACCGTACGTGCACTGTGTAGTACTGGTGTGTGTGCTGTACGTGCACTGTGTAGTAGTGGTGTGTGTGCTGTACGTGCACTGTGTAGTACTGGTGTGTGTACCGTACGTGCACTGTGTAGTAGTGGTGTGTACCGTACGTGCACTGTGTAGTAGTGGTGTGTGTCCTGCACGTGCACTGTGTAGTAGTGGTATGTGTGCTGTACGTGCACTGTGTAGTACTGGTGTGTGTCCTGCACGTGCACTGTGTAGTACTGTTGTGTGTACTGTACGTGCACTGTGTAGTACTGGTGTGTGTACTGTACGTGCACTGTGTGGTACTGGTGTGTGTCCTGTACGTGCACTGTGTAGTACTGGTGTGTGTCCTGCACGTGCACTGTGTAGTAGTGGTGTGTGTCCTGCACGTGCACTGTGTAGTACTGGTGTGTGTACTGTACGTGCACTGTGTAGTACTGTTGTGTGTACTGTACGTGCACTGTGTAGTACTGGTGTGTGTACTGTACGTGCCCTGTGTAGTACTGGTGTGTGTGCTGTACGTGCACTGTGTGGTACTGGTGTGTGTACTGTACGTGCACTGTGTAGTACTAGTGTGTACTGTACGTGCACTGTGTAGTACTGGTGTGTGTACTGTACGTGCACTGTGTAGTAGTGGTGTGTACTGTACGTGTACTGTGTAGTACTGGTGTGTGCTGTGTGTGTAGTGTACGTGCACTGTGTAGTACTGGTGTGTGTACTGTACGTGCACTGTGTAGTACTGGTGTGTGTGCTGTACGTGCACTGTGTAGTACTGGTGTGTGTGCTGTGTAGTACTGGTGTGTGTACTGTACATGCACTGTGTGGTACTGGTGTGTGTACCGTACGTGCACTGTGTGGTACTGGTGTGTGTACCGTATGTGTACTGTGTGCTCATGTGTATGCATTTGTTTGTACGCTGTATGTGCATCCATGTGTGCATGATGTGTTGTGTGTTCATTGTGTGGTGTGTATAAGTGCATGTTGTGTGTATTGTGTGACTGTGTGTGCTGTGTATTGATGTGTATTGTGTATGTGTGTGCATTTTGTGTGTGCTGCATTTATGCTGTGTGTGTGGTTATGTGCATCTTGTGTGTGCATTGTGTGCTGTGTGTGTGTTCTGTGTGCATTGCATGTGTCGTGTGCTGTATACATGTGTTGGGCATATGTGTTTGCATTGTGTTGTGTTGTGTGTGTGTGGACACATGTGTGCTTGCCCAGAGAGGGCTGGCTCTCTGCTGCCTCACCCTGAGAAGCCAAGTACTCGAGGCTGGATTGCTGCTGGGGTGATGAGGGGAGGCCAGGCCAGGGCGTTCAGAGCAAGAAGCCCCGGGCAACTGACGGCCTGCAGTGAAACTGGGCCCAGGCTGTTTGGGGCAGCCCTCTGGCCAGTGCATCCTGCCTGGGCAGCCACTGCAGGGCTACGTGCATGCCCAGCATCTCAGGGGCCTGGGGACATGGAGCCTCCATAGGTTGCCTGCCTGACACCACCGGCTGTGAATGCACCGGCTTGCGGGACTGCAGACTGGAGTCCTGGGCAGCCTGCAGCTCTCTCTCCTCCAACATTGCTTCTCTAACTGCCTGAGTCTCAGTTCTAAAAGGGGCTATAACCAGTGAGCCCCGTTACACCAAGTAACTTAGCCGGAATTTCTTATGAGCGGTTGTCCAGAGGAGAGTCTCTCTCTCTCTCACACACACACACACACACACACACGATGGTGGCAGGCAGTGAGTGAGTGCCCTCTGCGGCACACTCTTAAGACATCTTACCACAGTTCATCCTTACGACACAGCTGAGAGGCGTTCATTCTGTTTTATGTAAGAGGAAACTGAAACCAAGAAAGTCAAAGTAATTTCCCGAACTGCACATGGCCAGCGCCTGCTCCCGTGCGGAGAGATGATGCCAGTCTGGCCAGCGGCCAGGGGGAACATCTGCTCTCTAGAAGGAAAGTGCTGGGATGCTGAGAGAGTCCCGTCGAGAGGCCAGGTAGTGGAAGCAGCTGTTTCCTGGCATGGTTACTGCCCTCGGAGTGGACTGCCAGCTGCTACTGATGGAAGCCACCCTCGTTATTGGCCAGCGTGGCACTTACAGCGGGAAGGGCTGGTGCTGGGGCACAGTCAGTGAGACCCTAACTGGGAGACATTCACAGGCTGGTTCCACTAGGGGCTGCCCTGGCCATGAACCTTGGGGCACAACATGTGCCCCTTCAAGCCATGCTGGTCCCAGCAGGGAAGGGACCAGGTGGGTAGAACTGACGATGCCTCAGGGACCTTCACCTCACCATCTAGAGGACGTTTCTTGCTCTAGAGCAGGGAGAGCTCGGTAGTCTTCCTGGGCTTATTTCTGGGATGTGAGGACACTGGTTTCACATTAGGACATCTGTGGTAGGGGCCAGGGGAGGTCTGGTAGTTACCCACGTGTGCCAAGCATGAGCAGAAAGGCCGTGAGTGCTGGCCTCTCACCAGCTGCTAAAGCTGCACGGTCGTCAGTGAAGTTCGCGATTGCCCACGGCCTGCACGTCCTGCCTGCAAAACAAAGGTGCTGAGGTCTGGCTCGCAGGATTGTGGTGAAAATCAGGTGAAATCAAGCACTGGGTGTGCAGCATTCCCAGGGTTGCTGTTTTCTTGGCCTCACGTTCTTCTGCTCTCGCCTCGGGGGCTGCTTTCTCCACTAATCTTGCTGTAGCTCTCCCGGCCTCGCTTAGGTTCCGGAATCAGTGAGGAACGCTTTTGGCTCATGTGATGGAGAAGGAAGAGTATTGTACAGTGAGTCCCACCACAGCAGGAGGGGAGGGCTCCTAGAGTCACAGCCCTGGGCAACGCCAGGGAATAGAAAATGTAGGACCATGGAGAAAAAGGCCGGGCGACGTATCGCTCTGAATCTTTGTTAGCGACATGGAGAAACAGAGCCACGTGCGGTGGCTCATGTCTGCAATCCCAGAACTTTGGAAGGCCAAGGCAGGAGGATCACTTGAGGCCAAGAGTTTGAAACCACAGTCTGAGCAATAGTGAGATCTTGTCTCAAACAAACACAAAAACAAACAACCCTCCAAACAACGAGCTGGGGCATCTTGGCACAGACAACCATGGTCCCAGCTACTTGGGATGCTGAGGCAGGAAGATCACTCAAGCCCAGGAGCTTCAGGTTGCCCTGAGCTATGATCACTACACTCTAGCCCAGGTGACAAAGCAAGACCCTGTTTGTTCCTCAGAAACAATAGCATAAAATAGATTTTAAAAAGAAAAATAATACCTAACAAAAATAGTAGTACAGTTTTATGAGCAGAGGATAAGTGATGAGCACATACACCTTGTGAGCTGAACTGTGGCTAAGTGGGAAGGGCTGTGCTTTGGTCTGAGTGTGTGTCCCTTCACAATCCAAATGTCGAAACTAACCCCTGATGTGGTGGCATTAGGGATGGGGCTTCAGGATGTGATGAGTCACGGAGGCTCCACCCTCAGGAATGGGACGAGCACCCTTGTAAAAGGGTCACCAGGGCACTTGTTTGCTCCTCCCCCACGAGGGAAGGTGACATCTCTGAGGAACAGGCCCTGTGCAGACCCCAGGTCTGCTGGCACCTCAATCTTAGCCTCCCAGCCTCCTGAGATGGGAGCAATCCGCTTCTGTTTATAATTGATGCAGTCTGTTTTGTGGTAGTGACCCAAACAGTGATCTGGAATGGGGGAAAGCTCCAGCACCAGAGGAGGGTGGAGGTGGCTCAGTTCACACGTGGGGACCTGAGGGGCCGGAGAGGCTGTTGTGTGCACACGGTCCCATTTGTGTGCTCTGGGGCTCAGATCAGCCATGTGACGTCTCCATGTTCACCTGCTGTTTCTTGCCAGTGAAGTCAAACCACGCAAACGCAAAATGTGCCTCATTCCCAGACTGTGCCCTAATAGATCCATCTCATTCAAAGAAGTGCTGGTGTCAGAACAAGCACTAGAGCAGAGTCCACTGGCCCAGCACGCCCTCATCACACAGCCCTTCCCAGGGAGGAGTGAACCCTCGGCGGACTGGGGGCTGGGGCTGCACCACTCTCTCCCACCCATTCCATGGCCGAGCTGATGCAGTCTGCTTGTTTTGGGTAAAATGCATTTACAAATATATCTATGTTTAACTTGACCAGCCTGCCAAAATGGATAAATATCTTACAGGTATTCCTGCCATAAGCCATGGATAGAGGTTCCTACCAATAGCACTAACAATCACAAGTGAACACAAGTGAACTAATGGAAGTGTGGTCTGTCTCACCCTGGAGCGAGTTCTCTGCCAGTCATAACCAGGTTAATGAGGGCAGTATGAGAAGCTCCCAGGGTGGTGCACAAACATGTCAGCACTGTGCAAAATTGTTTGAAAGATAGATTTTTATCCACTAATATTAAATAATTCACTCACTGTATGCCTAGTGCCTTGAAGTATTAATGAAGAAAGGACAGCCAGGTGTCCTGCCTTGGGCCTATGATCTTAGCAACTTGGGAAGCCAAGGTGGGAGGATTGTTTGAGGAGAGGAGACCAGGCTGAGCAACACAGTGAAACTCCATTTCCATAAAAACAACACTAAGAATTAAAAATTAGCCAGGTGTGGTGGCGCACCTGTAGTCTCAGCTACTTGGGATGCTGAGACGGGAGGATCCCTTGAGCTCAAGGGTTGGGGGCTGCTGTGAGCCGTATATGATCATATGTGACCACTGCACTCCAGCCCAGGTGACAGAGGGAACTCCCATCTCTAAACACATAGAACTATTTCAGCAATACTAAAAGTTTTACATTATTCAGTCTTACGCTTTGCAAAAATTCCACTCTATGGCAATTTTCTGAAAGTCTCTTTTGATTTTTCTTTCTTAATAGGAAAGAACAAAATGTAACATAAATGAATAAAGTATTTTTTTTTCCTGCTTTGACAAAAATGGCTGAAACAATTCACATGAACAAAACAGTGTGACCTGCACAGAATGGGCTGTTTGCCCTCAAACACTCTTGGAAGATGATGAAAATATTATTAAAGATTGAAAGAAACCCAATATGTGAATAAATTACTCAATCTGGGGGGTTTGCTGTAATTGAATAAAAGTAGAGATGTTTCTAGCAAGTCCATCCTTCTGATACTTGCTGAGTTCAGTTTCAAGAATGAAATACACAAAGAACAACTTCTTAGTGATACTCTGAAGACAGACGCATCCAACACGCTCTACCCCAAACACTTAATGATACACGTGTTTTATGGAAAGGAATTACGGAAGGGTAACCTGGGACACCTTGGCTATTTGGCAATCGTTACAGCCAGGGATCCTGGCCCAGAAGGTTTTTGTTTGTATTTATAAGTAAAAATTAATTAGAAACATTCTTCATTTTCTCTTATCTCATTCTCCAAAGTGTTTGTTCTTTCCTTTGTTTTATAATGTATGTATCTTTTCCAATAGTACCGAGATATAATTAATGAAGAGATAAATATAAGTATTTGTTATCATTCTCAGATTGTTTTGCTAAGTAGATGCATAGTTAAGAAAAAAAAGAACAACATTGTTTTAGGAAATAAATAGATTTATTGCACTATATCCTGACCATATCAGAGGGCCACTGAGAAGAAGAAAATCAGGAGAAAAAGGGGAAAACACTTAAGGACATCAGCTGTTCTTACCACTATAAACCCATTTTTAAAAATATATAAATACCTGCAGAACGATTGCAAAGTGTTAGCAGATACCACATGCGTTTCCAGGAAACTATTCTCAGGTCAGAGGAGAGATTAACATCGACTCCTTCTCATATTCTGAACTCTAGCATCTGTGAAGACTTGCCTTATAGTTTTACCTTCTTACTCTGAATACATTTTAAAATTAAGATGATTTTTTTCTTATTTAAAGACAATATTTTAAAATACATTTTTTTTTGAGACAGGGTCTTGCTCAGGAGCACACTTCATTCACTGCAGCCTCAAACTCCTGGTCTCGAGGAGACCCTGGTCTCCAGACGCCCCTCCCCCAGTAGCTGAGACTTCAAGTGGATGCCACCATACCTGGATAATTTTTTAAAAATTTTATAGTGTTGGGGGTCTGGCTATATTGCCCAGGCTGGTCTGAAACTCCCAGCCTCAGGCAATTCTCTGGCCTAGGCCTCCCAAACTTTTGGGATTATAGGCATGAGCCACTGTACCCAGGCTAAAATAAGTATTTTAAGACCCACTAACGATCCTCTCAGCCCTACTCATTTCACATTCCACCCTCCTGAAGTAAGCGAATTAACGGTATGCCTGAGGCCTCGCAGTGGCTGAGTTGGAGCTTGTTCTGTCTTCTCCTAGTGGCCTGCGGAGGCCTGTGGTGCTTGCACTGGCTGACCCTGGCTCCAGCCGCGGTGGTTCTCACTGTTCCCACTTCACAGATGTGCGGTGCGGCTTGGGGAGACCGAGTTAGCAATCCTGCCCTAACAGCGGGGAGGGGGTACCAACCAGGTTAAATCCATGAGGAAGGAGGGGCGTTTCCCATCCACTTCATCTTTTCTGCCCTGATTATAGTGTGATCCTCTGCCTCTGTGACCTTGTGTGTCTGCCTGTCGTCCTGGTCTTTCTAGGACACGCAAACACAGCTGCACATAGTGTTCACTGTGATATCTGTCTGTGTGTGTGTGTATCTGTGTGCACGTGGGTGTGTGTGTTTGAGACAATGGCTGGAAAGCCAGGTCTGCCATGTAGACCAGAAGCTGCATCCCGGCCCCTCAGTCAGTGGCAGGGGATCAGGACAGAGGCAGGCAGTAGAACCAAGTGGCTAAGGCCATGTGCTAGAGCTCTGAAGAATGGGTTCAAATCCCAGGTCTGCTGGTGCCTCAGTCTTAGTTTCCCAGCCCCCCGAAATGGGAGCAATCCGTTAGGATTGCTAATCCGTAAGATCTGGCACTTAGCAGTGGAGTGACTCTGGGTATGCCGCCTAAGTCTCTTTAGGTTTCTTTTTATTTTCATACATGAAGCAGGGAAGAAAGGTGTACGAATGCTTACTGCACCAAGTTCTATGAGGATTCAGTGAGATCAAGCACACACACGACTTAGCAGTGTAGCTGGCAGCCAATGCTTAGTAAGTGGTAGCTATTACCGGACACCTTGTTGCTACAGTGAAACGGCGACTCATCACTCTCTCCTATGCAGTTTCCCTCAGGGTCCAGCAAATTTTTCACAATAACAAGGTGGTTCAAAAGCATCCCTGTGCTGTCACGCTGTGCTTTGCCATGGTAGGGTTTCGATGATCAGAGAGTGCGGAGATGACAGCCCTGTCTTTCCCACTAGTCACTTTTATACTATTAACAAAATACTTTAGATGCTCAATTAGTGTTTGGAGCTAATAGTGTGAGTGACTGAACAACTCAATAACTTTAACTTACGGATTTTCATTTTCTGGAAGACGTTTTTGGTTACAGGTTATGAAATTTTTCGTAGTTGATGATTTTTGTTCTACAGAAATGACGGTTTTACATGTTTTAACCTAGTCATTTACAGGGCTCACTAAATAACATTTCTAAAATAATACATTGTATGAAATTGTTTTTAAAGCCTTTGGTAATTTGGTTAAAGCCTTCCAGAAAAAAAAAGAATTGTACTGTAAACTTTTTCCCAGTTCAACTTTTTATTTTATGAATCAGGGGAAAAAAAGACAAAAATCAACTATCCACAGAAGTTGAATTCTCACTCTAGTGATACAGACGGATAAGGTCAGATATAGAGAGATTAAATTATATTCTGGATCCAAGTATTTGGCTATTCAGATATTTCTAATTTGTGAACCACCAATTTGCTAATACGGATTTTTAAAGCAGCCGCTGTGTGATGAAAGAGCTAAGGCAGAGGAATGAAGGAAATACACAAGGAGACCCAACTTTACACCCGATCCCCTGGAAAACCATTAAGTGTTTCATAAATTCTCTGGGTCTGTTGGGAGGAGGCTTTTTGGAGGAAGAAGGCAGGGTCAGAATGATGCTTTCTGGTCTGTAATGAGGAGATGGGGTAGGGTGGGGACACCCAAGGAAAGAAGCAGAATGTGAATAATGACTTTAGACATATGGGCAAGGGATGAGATGGTAACAGTAATCATCTCACCTGTTTGGAGTTCACTGGGAATGACTTTCTCAGCAAATTTCACACAACTGCTGTTCCACTTCACAGACAAGGCAATAGAAATACCAGCTCTAAGGGACTTGCCAGCACTTGTCTGCCGTGTACGGTAGGAGTAGGGCACGATTTTTACCTATGCCTCTGTGTGAGTCCACATACTGAGGGATTGATGCCTTTTTTCCTCCCTGCTTTGGGGTGGAGGAAGTACTTCTCAAATGGAATTTTAGTTATGTAGGCCCCGGACTGTGGTTCATGCCTGTGATTCTAGCAGTCCAGGAGGTGGGTGGATAGCTTGAGATCATAAGTTTGAGACCAGCCTGAGCAAAAAGCGAGACTCCGGCTCTATTAAAAACAGAAAAATTGAGGCAAGAGGATCACTTGAGCCCAAGAGTTGGAGGTTGCTGTGAGCTATGATGCCACAGCACCCTACCCAGGGCAATAGCAACTCTGTGTCAAAAAAAAAAAAAAGTTTAGTTATTTAGATCTTTTAATTGAATTGTGGCATATACAGGAAATGGCAAAAAATATATATAGATTTTAAAAAATGTTATCTGTGTATTACTTTTGGAGGTTGAATAAAGGTACTGGTGCAGGGTACCTAGATGTGCTACACACTATTCTACCTGAAATTCATGCACTTTGGGGAATGACTGGTTTAACTTCTAACAAGATCGCTTAAAATGTGCACACATGTTTTTGCACCCCGATATAAATGTACAGTGTATGTGTATAGGAGGAGGATATAGATATGTGTGTATATGTCTATCCTCAAATTAATTAAGCAAAATGAGTGTATTTAATTTTACTTTCCAGCATCCCTGCTGCAGAGGGTGGAGGAAAATTATTTTAAAAAAACATCCCACGGTTTTGTGTGCACTGCCTTTTCTGGGTGTGCTCGAATTTTTTCATCAAGATGGCTTTGGATCGGTTGCCAGCCTTCTTTCATGTGAATAACCAGTTAAAGATGTGATTTCAGGGCAAGTGGCCCTGTTTTCCTTTCTCTCCTGGGGTCAGCGGACCGCGCCAGGCGGCCAGGGGCGGCGGGGCGGGGTTTGACCACGCGGTGGCGCTGTGGCTCCACCGACCATCGCCCTCGGCCACCGGGTAGAGGTGGCGCGGAGGTGGCCCGAGATGGGCGCCCCAAGGTGCGCGCGACCACGAGCTACCCGACCGATCGGCCTCCTCCGTGGAGTCCCGCTTGGACCGCGGCCCTAGCGCCAGGCCGACATCCGCCTGGGGCCCGAGGGCAGCGCGGGGGCAGAGCAGGCGCAGCCCGGCCCGGCGGCAGCAGTCCCGTCACGCGGGCGGCCGTCCTGACGACACCACTTAGAAGATTAAAAATAAATTGAAGCACATGTCACTTCAAAGGGGGCACAAAAAGGACATCGGCATGATTTGATGCACTAATGAGAAAGAGCTGCTGGTTCTTGGTTTGAGCTCTCTGGAAGGAGAGAGGATTTTAAAGCTTGTGAGCTGCTAGTGTTTGCAAAGGAATGACTCTTTTTTTTATTATTTAAGTAAAAAAGCACTTCCCTACCCCACTGCCTCTGCACTGCAGTTCTCCTTGGCTTTGATTTGGGCGATAGATGGTGTAGTTCAGGGAGTTTTCCACGCCAGGAGCAGGGAAGGAGCTGGGGGCTGGGAAGTGGGGGTGGGGGTTCCGGGTCTCCCCAGCAGGGGGTCTGCAGCGCCAGCGCCGGCCAGGCCGGCCCCTCCCCAGGGCCTCTGTGCTCTGCGGCCACCCCCACCGGCACCCCCTGCTGCCTCCCTGACCGTCTTTTGTTTCAAAGACCCTCCCTTCTCAGCCTGAAGTCACACACACTCACCTCCCCCATCAGTCACTTCCTGGCTGATGTGACCGAGACCCAATTACTCTCTTTTTTCGTGCTTTTGTCAGGAGGCCTGAACACGTGGTCGGGGGAGAGAGGGGCACACTCAGGAGAGGGGGAGGAGGGCAGATGTCCTCATGAAAAATTTACAAAGAATAATCAGAAGCCCCTGCTGTCCCCCTGCGGCCTCAGTCCCCACAGGCTCATAGCCCAGGCCACTGCAGGAATATTGGAAAAGCCCCCCTACTCCGGTCTCAAGGCAATCTGGCTGTGTCGCTAATGCAAGGCGCTGAAGGCCTAGGCCATCCTCCTGAGACCCGGCTACAAATACAGTGGGGGGGAAATTGATGAAGTATCAGTTAATGTGAGGCTGACAGTTTAGAGAGGTCACGGCTGTGAGGGCTGTCGGGATCTGGCGGAGACAGTCCTAGGAAGAGTTAAAGAAAGGGCCAGCCCAGGGAGCCCTGGCATTTACCTTCATCAAAGCTTCTGAAGGGCCAGCGTCTCTGCCCCCATCCCCCAGTAAGCTGTTTGATGGGGGAGGGGACACGATGACTTCCTCACCTGCAGGACTGTACCTTCCTTCACAAGACCCCAGACCCACAGCCCAGTGTTCCTGTCCCCTTGGGGGGAAGGAGGAGAGAGTTCCTCTTCCTGAGGGAAACAGGCAGTTAGATTTCCTAGCGCAAGTCCCCTGTGTGAGTGGCACCCTGAGTCACACTTGTTACCAGAAGGGGTCTTAGTAGTTGCCTGTCTACACAGGGTGGGCCCCCAATGGCCCAGAAATTTTCTAGGAGTGGGGTCAACACTCTGGAAGGAGAGGACACAAATTGTGTGTATTCTGAGTTTTCTGGTGAAAAGCTCAGGCTCTGGGACCCTCCAGTCACCCCACCACCTGGGGAGGCGGCTGCTTGGCCCTCTTATCTCTTGCATCCTGAATTTTGATGGGACTTCAAGTTTAGAGTCACAGAAAATTGGGCTTATAGGGCATGAAGTAGCCAGGACTTTGGAGTGGATCAGCCCTGGGTTAAGGTCCTTCCCTAAGCGTCCAGAGGAGGGCACGAGGTTGTGGTGGCCTTCCTGGGGTAGAGGGCAGAGGGGCGTTGCCAGCCTGGCCAGTCATACTCACACCCCTCTTTTTGCCAAACAGCAAGAGTGAAAGTGATGGGACAGTGATGACACTCAGGTAGCCCACAGGGGCGGGCTGGGCTGTGCTTTACATGTGAGGAAGGCAGGCATTCGTTCCTCCCTGCCGACTTGTGGGGAAGATGTTATCATCATCATCATCACTATTAGTATTACCATATTATCTCTGTTTAAAAGAAAGATGAATGGAGATTCAGCAGTAGGTGGCAACTCTGTCTCCTCCTATCTCTATGAGGCTGGACCCCTTTTGTTACTCCTGGGTGGTGTTAGGGGCTGCCTTAAAATGCAAAAACTGCTGATTTCCACATCAGAAAAAAAATTACAAATGTGAATGATTATAGCCACATGGAAACCATCATTATCTTCAGTAAGAAAAAGTGTATTTATTACCAGAAAGTCTACTTTTCTCCCAAATCACATGGGGAAAGCATAGGAATACACAATAGCTCTTCTAGAAAGGAAATACTTCCTTGGAAGCTGGACACTGCAGGTCCCAGTGCACTCTCAGTAAATGTGTAGCTGTGGGTGATTCCAGGAGGGAGTTTAGGGGTGCTCTGCTGCCATGGAGCAGCACCCTGTGCCATGGGCACGCTGGTGGCTAGGAAGCAGAGCAGCACTGCGTGTCCATCGTGAGCACGGCAGCTGTGTCACTACGAGTGTCTGGACAGGAGCACCCTGTGGGAGCCTGGGACCTCTCCAGCTTGAGCACACAGCTGGGCTGCCCTGGGCACAGGAAGTTGGGGTGCCGTGGATGCCCTCCATTACTGCCCCCTGCTTGCAGGGGTCCCTGCATGGCAGCCTGGGTGCGATGCCAGGAAGGTGCCTAGTGACGTGAGCCCAGGCAGAAGGGTCAGTGTGGTCATCCCCAGGGCATGTTGGCCAAAGCAGAAGGTTCATGGTGTGAGGGGTGACCACAGAGAGGCTCCTGGAACTTCTTCTGATCTTTTATAGACACACAAAATATCCCCCAACACACATATGTACGCATTTCACACAAATAAACACACGTATACACACAAATAAACACACATATACACACACCCAACACACATACGTATGCATCACACACACATAGATACACACAAACACACTTGCACACACCAGAGACTACGCACGCACAACGTACATCCCACACATGGCGTGTGTGCTCACACCCACACGCCTTCAACACACATGCATGTACCCAGCACAAGCATGTACATGCGTACATACATCCCACACACTACACACACATCTTTTATATAAAAGTTATTTTTTATAAGTTAAAACACATTTATAATATCAGCTGATTATTTTCCACAGAATCACTTACATTACTCTCAACCTCAGGGGCACTTGAGAAGTCTGGGGACATGTTTGTTTACCTTGCTGGGTGCTCCTGGCACTTGGGGCAGAGGCTGTGGCTGCTGCTGGTCCCTGCAGGTTACGACACAGCCCGTACAGAGTTTTCTGACCCTGAATGGCAACCGTGTGGGCTTCAGAAACCCTCCTGGGATTTCACAGTGAGGAGAGAAACTGAGATCACCAGACACCTGACATGGAAAGGGCCTCATGCTTCTGTGTCTCCCTTCTCAATCCAGCAGTCTGGAGATGGTGCTTTGCACTCCGAGTTGTGGCTCCTGGCCAATGTTTTCTCCTGACATTTGGGAAGCCATTTAACTTTTTAAAGCCTGAGATCCTATGTGGCAGCTGACATGAGATGGGAGACAGGACCAAGGATATATATATATATATATTTGCAGTTTTTGGCTGAGGCTGGGTTTGAACCTGCCACCTCCAGCATATGGAGCTGACACCCTACTTCTTGAGCCATAGGTGCCACCCAGGACAAAAAGATATTTATGGAGAGTCTTTTTGTCCTGAGACTGCAGGTGGAGACTCTGCAGTTTGACCATCTAGCTCATGCCTGCCAGAGACAGACCTGCCAGCCACCCCCACCCCAAGTTCCTGCTGGATCCACAGGCAGATCTCTGCCCTAACCCCCACTGCAGGGACAGCAGAGGCGTTCCCGGGGCAGCCCCAGTGTCCTCAGCGCTCATACACCTCTGTGGCCCCACGGTGGCTTCATAGAATCCTTACTTTTCATCACACTTTTATTCTTAGTTGGAGTAGATGGAGAAAGAATCTGTGAGCGGTGTCAAAAAGCAAGTTTCCAAATGTTTCCATTAGCCCATTGTGTACTTATTTCAGATCTTGTAACAAACTCACCAGGGCATTTCCTTGGCCAGGAACCCAAGGGACACGAGGGACACGAGGGGTGTGGAAAGCAAGTTGTCAGTTCCCACCAGGGCAAGCTCTGTGTATGGTTCAACTAGGAGCAGCGTCCGTGATTCCAGCCTGAGCTAAGAACCTGCCACAGGCTTGTGGACACCCTCACATGACTTGTGTGGTGTTTCTAAGGATGTGGGGGTGGTGTGGGGGGACATATGTCCTGTGCACTTTGGTGACAGGAAATGTAGCTTTTGAGAAGCCCCTGGCTCCACAGTTGCTCCTAGAAGTTGCACTGGGCAGGAAGGGCCATGAGAATATTCCCAGAGGATCACATGGCCTTTGTTCAGCATGACTGGGATTTGGGATGGGGTGAGTGATATCACCGTGCCTGGAGATGTCCCACACTGCCTGGCTGCCTGCTGTGGGGTGGGGTGAGGTGAGTGACATCAGCACGGCTGGAGATGTCCCACACTGCCTGGCTGCCTGCTGCGGGGTGGGGTGAGTGATATCACCGTGCCTGGAGATGTCCCACACTGCCTGCCTGCTGTGGGGGGGGGGAGTGACAGCACGGCTGGAGATGTCCCACACTGCTTGGCTGCCTGCTGTGGGGTGAGGTGAGTGACATCAGCACGGCTGGAGATGTCCCACACTGCCTGCCTCTTCCTAACTTTAGTTAGATACTTCAGTTAGGTTTCAGTTTCTGAGAACTCTTTTAAAAAAAAGAAAGAAATTAGAAGTCGAGAAAGTGACCCTTCAGACTTCAAATCCGTTTTGGAATCGGACCTGCACAGTGCCCTGGCTTCTCACAGGGTGGGCCTTGGGGCAGCCCAGAGCCACGGGGACTGGTTAGAAGGGCAGGTTCTTGGACACACCCCGGACCTATCTTTGAGTATTACTAGCCCTCTGACGGTTCCATCGCATGTCTGGGTTTTGGTTTTGCTTTGCTTTTTGCCCAGCTTTTTTTGCCCACCATTGAAAGTTCTATGAGGTAAATTTAGAGGGAAGAAGCAGGAGCCCTAGTTCCTTGGGATCCTGTAACTTTGCTTCCATCCATGACAGTGACCTGGCTGTCATTTTGATCTTCCTTAAATGAGAGTGACAATCAGTTAGCATTATATATGACATACTTATTACATAGATTTTATACAAACATGGCAATACATGTCCAACTTCCTAATTTTGTGAATACACGTTGAGACCCAGCGAGGTCAGTGGTTCCCCGAGGATGGCGACTGGTAGCAGGTAAGACGAGAATCCAGATTCCATGTGGGCACGTTTCATCCACCATCTGGATCTCTTCCTACTGCAAGGTTTTCACCATCTAGAAAAAAGGGCACTGCGTCTGGGGCACAGCATCAGGAGGGGGCCAAAGAAATGTGGTAGGGAATCAACACCGTTGCTGGGAACAACTCAGAGAAATGGGCCCCTTCTCTACATCTAACATAGTTTCGTGTTTCCTTCATTCGTGATGAAGAAGAGGCTTTAAAAATGATTTCATGGAAATGGGCTCTCCTGGGGCGGCACCTGTGGCTCAAAAGGGTAGGGCACCAGTCCCATATGCCGGAGGTGGCGGGTTCAAACCCAGCCCAGACCAAAAAAAAAAAAAATTTAGCTTGGGTGGAGGTCTCACTTAAAGTTTAAATGTACTCATCTGCTGTATTTCATCATCATTAAAAGCTCTTCTCTTTTTTTTTTTTTTTTTGAGACAGAGCCTCAAGCTGTCCCCCTGGGTAGAGTGCCGTGTCATCACAGCTCACAGCAACCTCCAACTCCTGGGCTCAAGCGAGTCTCTTGCCTCCGCCTCCCAAGTAGCTGGGACTACAGGCGCCCACCACAGCGTCCGGCTATTTTTTGGTTGCAGCCGTCATAGTTGTTTGGCGGGTCCGGGCTGGGGATTTGAACCTGCCACCTTAGGTGTACGTGGCCGGCGCCTTAGCAGGTTGAGCTACTTCTCTTTAAAAAAAAAAAGAAGAAGAAGAAATGGGCTCTCCTACAGCTTCTGAGTCATCACAGGTGTTTGAAAACGGACTCCGAGCCAAAGCAGGTCTTGTGAGTTGGTCCCAGCAGGCCAGAGGCTGCAGGGCCAGCCAATTGCTGCCTTACCACACACTGCACAGAGGACAGAGGCCTCCCCTGCAAGTTCTTCTCCCTGAAGCCATTGAACAGAAAGAAGGGGGCTTCTCTCACTGCCCCAGGTCCTGGGCAGGTGCAGCCAGACAGCATTTGTAGAACTGAATTTGTCCTCACAACTCGTCTACACATGAACCCCAATTCCAAGTATCAGCCAGCTGAGCAGGAAATATCTGGGGATCCTGGAATGTGTGGTAATGAAAACCCAGCTTGGGCTGCCCGGTCGCCAGGTGATCACATTGGCTGGACTGAGTTTTCTCCCACATACACGGCCTGGACCTTTGAATGCAGACAGCAGATGCCCCTGACTCCAGAGATATATTTGAGGCAGTGATTTCCTTTAGAAGAATATAAACAGCTTCCAAATATAGTGAATAAACTTGCATGTGAATCAACTTGGAAAGCACATTAGCCTGTATTAGTCAGTTGTGTTTGAGCACACGCATTTCAGGGAGTAGATTTTTAGCATGTGTTCAGGGGTGATAAGAATCGTGCCTCTCCTCTGACTTCCCTGTGTCCATAAATTACAGAACAGCCAGGTATTGACATGGAGATCAGGGCAGAGAAAGGCCGGCCTCCCCGCGGACTCATCTGCATGTCAATGGCAGACCAGGGCTTTGTGATTACTTTGCTCTTGTCTGAGCTCCCAGGGCAAATATGAACAAGTGGATGTATTTGAGGATCTAGAATTTCTATCTCTTACTCATACGTATATGCATACGCCTATATAATTTAGCAGATGATAATTTGTTAGCCGCAGTGACTATAATTCTGGTTACCATTTGAATAGCAAAGTGAAATAGTTAAGGAGTGGTGGCAGGCCACTGGTGGGATGTTTTAAATTTTATTTTTAAATTTTATTTATCAATTCCAAAAGAAAACATTTAAGCCATTTCAACCGTGTTGATCCTTTTCAGGCTGCATCTCATGTCCCCACTGTCTCTCCCTAATGAAGCTGATTCCGCGCACAGCCTCTATGACGGCACTGTCTTCCTGCAGCAGTGCTCCTGGGAAGGGCGACTTCTCCACCTGCAAGAGTTGTCACCATCAACATTTGGTAGCCAGCGAGGAAACGGATTAGTCGCGTAACTGGACCAGCATTGTTGGCAGAGTAACATGCTTACTGGCTGTCTAAAGGGGACAGCTGGTGTTTCCCTTGTCCAGCATTCCTCCCTATCTTTTTCTGGAAACAACACCTTCTTCCTTTGAAGAGTGAAGCCTTTTCCACTTCATAGTTGATGACTGACCACTCCTTGTGTCCTTTCTTCTTGGCCAGCATGGTTAGTCAGGGATATGAATTGTCTTTGGAGGAAGAGGGGGCAATCTCGTGATGTCACAAGTAGATTCTGGGAGAAAGATGGCTCTTTACTCAAGATTCACTAGGCGATGAAACCTGATCTGTCCGTGGTGACGCCTCATCACCAGCCCCCTGCTGCATAGAAGGAGAATGCCCGTATTATTGGAAAATAGTTCAGCTCAGTGAAAGAACTGAGGGATACACACGGAGAATGTTGACTGTGTCATTGGAGTCCCTGGACTTTGGACAAGTTGGCACCAACCTTAAACTTCTCTCTTCATGTGGGCCTGAATAAATTTTTATTTTGGCTTCAGCTAGTTTGGATTGTGCTGGACACTTACTACTGAAAGGATTCAGAATAATACAATGTCATACAATTTTACTTAGCTTTATGTGGATCAAGTTTATCATTCTTTTCCTCATGATGGGCAAGAGAATATTGTCCTCAGATTTCACCTGCACTCACCTAATTCAAATCCATCTGCATAAAATTATATATATATATATATAGAGAGAGTTAATTTTTGGGGGCAGTTTTGGACAGGGCCAAGCTTGAACCCTCCACCACCCCCCCCCCCATATGGGGTTGGTGCCCTACTCCTTGAGCCACAGGCACCACCCGATATATATATACACACAATTTTTTATTTTTATTTTTTGGCAAAGTCTCACTCTGTTTCCCTGACTAGAGTGGGTTGGTGTCAGCCTTGCTCATAGCAACCTCAGTCTCTTGGGTTCAAGCAATCCTCCTGCCTCAGCCTCCTGAATAGAGGGGACTACAGGTGCCTGCCACAATGCCTGGCTAATTTTTCTGTTTTTAATAGTGATTGGGTCTCACTCTTGGCTCTTGCTCAGGCTAGTCTAGAACTCTTGAGCTCAAGTGATCCTCCCAATTGGGCCTCCCAGGGTGCTAGAATTGCAGGTGTGAGCCATTGTGCTGGGCCATATATGAGTTATGTTTTTTTTTAACTTAGAGATTTTAAAGGCAGCAAGGAGACCAACTTAAAGATTATAAAACAAAACAGTGTGTTTATATTAACTTGAGGGTTTTACCAATGTACATGGTAAAAAGCTATTGTTAGATTCTGGGTTTACTCATGATGATAGGTCAAGATGTACTTAGAAGGCCTGCATCCTGTCCTGGCCTTCATGCACCTCCCATGACCTGAGTCCTGCCCTGGCCTCAGCATGTACCTCCCACGAGTGGGACTCTAAACTGGAAGGAGGTGGGTGGTGCCCCTAAGACCTTCTCAGCTCTACATAGGAACCAAACTTCAGTGCAAGGGCAGGGTACTGGGCTGGATTTTGTTTTTCTTTTACTTGTTTATGAAACAAATATTGTTTAGCAAACACATTGAGTGCCCTCTGCTAGGAGCATTGCGGTGCTATGTTTGGAGTTGAATATTTTCACCTTGGTTGATGCAAACTTTATACTTTTGAAAAGTACCATCTCTATTGCGATTCTGTTTAAATCTAATGTTTTCTCATTGCAGTGGCTCCACCTATAATCATTCCTGAAAGTGTGCAGGGTACTCGTGAGACTGTGTGTGTGTCAAACTGACCAAACTGTGCTTAGTGTCTGTGCATTCGTGGTATACAGCTTACATCTCCATGAAAAATAAAACAGCAGGAGAAAGCTGCACCAGCACACTTAGAGACCGTCCCTCCTTGCACGCAGGGCACTGTGTAAGAGGACGTGCCAGCTGGATTCTTCAAAGTCACGCCACAGCACCTGGGTCTGGCAGTAAGGGAGTCTGTTGCCCGAGTGCCTCCCAGGTCTCTGCATGGGACTCTGTGGTTAGAGTCTCCCTCCCTCATGTACATCTACAGTATTTTAAACCACTGCTCCAAGAAACCTTGTGGTACATGCGATGCATATTTGGAGCTCAGCATGATTCTGAATTGGTACCATGCACTGGAGTCTGGAAAGGGGCAATGCTCCGGAGGAGGGCGAGGAGTTCAGACTGCCTTTCCCTTTGGCCTCCTTCTCCTTCTTTCTCACTAGGCTTTGTTCATGCAGCCCCACGGTCCTCCCGTTTTCAGTTTCTGTGAAGTTTGGCTCCCTGGTGACCGGCTGCACTCTCCACAGCCTTGAGGCATGCTTTGCTTCCTGTGTCTTATGTGTGCTAGGCTGACATGCAGGGCTACTGAGGCTCGGAGAAGGGACTTCGCCACATTCCAATGTCTTAAATGTCTAGAAAAATTAGGTGCACACTGTAATTTTGGATGGATGCTGAGATCCAGGAACTGGAGCGGGGAGGGTGTGGAGAGCACCAGAGAACTAACCTTCCTGCCCAGGGGACCAGGTTCTGAGTCCCTTCTGCTGTGGTCAGTGTGGGCAGGGTCCTGAGATTGGGGGGATATTAGGAAGTACTGTGCATGGGGGAGGAGATCTTGGAAACTGTTGATGTCCTGAGCACACATGCACCTTTGAGACCTCACACCACCTGTCCCCTGAGCCGCCCTTGGGTACTACTTGAATGAGAATGCCTTGCGTGTCTGCAGCCAAGTTGGTTGTACCCTTCCCGGGTTGCCCCACAGTGACTCCAGCAGCGGCCCAGCGTGAGTCACAGCATCAGGCCATGACCATCCTGTCTGTGAATAGCTGGTCTCTATGATAAGAGCAAAATTAGAATGATGGCTTGCTTAAAAAAACAAACAAACAAACAGGTAAAACAAAACTACCACATGGACATTGAAATAATCCGTCACTGTTATTCATTCCGTACAATCAAGTCCTCGTGAAGGAAGATTCTGGAAGGAACCTGAGGGAAGAAGGATCCCAAATCTGAACAGTGTCTGTGGTACAAGGGACAAAGCACCATATCTGAATCTAAGAGCCATGGGTCTTTGAGATTTTAGCTGCGTGAATTTGGTGATGTCACTTTGTTGTCCCCAGGCCCCGACTCTGTGTGATGTCCAGTCCAGACTGTCCCGGCTGTCAGTCTCTTAGAGCTAACTCCTCAGCCTGCTGTGTCCTCTCCCTTTCCTGTCCCTGAAGGGTGGACTTTCTCAGTTTAGTTTTGGGTCCTTCTTTCTGGGGATCTCATTCAATCCTGAAACTAACGGGTTAGAGGGAGTCAGCTCCTGAGGTCTCCACACGTGTCCCACGCCGGGCCCTGACTCCCGGCCTCCTTGTCTGTCTGCTCCTTCCCTGCACCTGCCCTCGGTCTCCACAACCACCCTGCAGCCAGTTTTCCAGGCTCAGACTTGGCCGCTGCCCTTAGGGCTTCCCTTGCTGCCTTCATCGCCTTCAGTCCAAAGCCTCAGTCTGTGGGTTCCACTATCAAAATGAGCTCCACATTAAGCGTGTGCACTGCCAGCCAAGCCACTGTCCTCTTCCGTCTGACACCTGCAGTAGCACAAAGCTCACTTTGTCTCCACTCTTGCTGACTCCCTGCCCTTAGCAATCTGCCTCTCTGGGCAGATTAGACAAAATAATCTGTTTCTCAAATGCAATGAAATGCATGGTGCTGCTTCAATCCAGGCCCTCCAGTGGTTTCCCGTTGTGATCAGAATAAAAGCTAATTGTCTCCCAGGGGCTGTGTGCTTTTGCCTCTGTCTTCTTGGCCACCTTCTATTCCCCTGGTACCCAGGCAGTATCCTGGATGCTCTCCAGGCCAAGCTTCTTGCAGCTCGGCCTCCAGCCTGGTGTTCTCCTGGCCCCATTGGCCCTCCACCCACATCCCTCTGTCCTCAGATCTGTGAGTCCACAGCCATACGGCTGCCTTGGATGTGTCTGTCCCACCCCACTTGTGGGGCCCCAATGTCTTCATTTCATTTGTTGACGTAAGAAATGATCTTCTTCCTTCATTTTCGTATTCTTGAGTTATCTACCAGCTCTCTCACAGAAACCTAAGATCTCTGAGCACAGACCCCCGTCATCTTGTTCTGTCCTGTACCTGAGAATCCTGTCTTGCACAAGGCTGGCTTCCAACACGCAGGAGGATGGGGGAGGGGAGGAGAATTCCACAGCTGGCTGATTGCTCAAAGCCCACACAGGCACAGAGCAGGCGTCCTCTCACACACCCTGTGCACACCCCCAAATGCACACCCCCCCTACAGTCTCCACTTACACACGGACACACCCCGCAGGCACACACCATGTTCCTGCACAGACACAGACACACACACAGCCAGATGTCACTTCATCACTCACCAGAGAAGCTGTGCTTCCAGCGTCACTTTTCCTCCAACCCTTGGTGAGCCACATCTAGAACTTTCTGGTCAGGGAGCCTTGAAACCACAACAGTCTATCGACAGACCAGAGAGCTTCGAGAAGAAGAAATCACGAGAAAGGGACCCGAGAGATTGATTTACAAGCCCGATTAAACATGCTCGATGCAGCCAGCCTGCCGAGAGCTCCACAGAACACGAGCAGGAGCTGCAGTGGATTGAAAAACAGTCAGGACAGAGACTGTTGTTTAGCTTCGTGCAGGGATTAGTAACAGATGGTAAGGACTGACTGGCCCCCGAGTGCCATCAGACTGAGCACCTGCCCTCCCAGGACTCTCAGGGCCGTGCTTTAATTGTCAAGTATGGAATTAGAGTTTACTATGTCCAGTGTTTCTCAATTTTCAAGTGAGGCACACATACTGCATGTCTTTGAAAGAAGGGAGGAACTTTCTAGGAAGGTGTCCTTTTTGACGTTTACTCTAATCTCTTAGCAACCTTGTGGCTCAACTTTGCAAACCTCTCATTAAGCATAAATGGTCACAAATTCAGATTAAATAACATTTTTCCGAATATGAAGAGTGAGTATGTAGTTTCTTCCACTTCTGCATGGCACAAGTGTTAGTTTACCCAGGCTGCTGTGAGGAAGTTTAAACACACAAGTCTATCGTCGTACATAATTCTGTGGGATAGAAATTTGGCACTTGTCTCATGGGACTACGCTCAGTGGGTTGGCAGTGCCGTGTCCCTTTCTGGAGGCTGCAGGGGAGGATTTGTCTTGGTGCTTTTTCTAGTTGCTGGAAGCCACCTACATTCCTCGGCTCCTGGGCCCCTCCATCTACCTTTAAACCATCGAGCTGGCATGTCTCTGTGCCTTTCTTGGGTAGCTACATTTTCCCTGAGCTCTTTTCCTCTGCTTCTCTCTCCCACAGTTAGTGACCCTGGGCTCCAGCGGGCTTGCCTTGGTAATCCCAGATGCCCTCCCCATCTTCATGTCAGCAATTAGCTACCTGATTCCACCTGCAACTTGACTTCTGCTTTGCCACATAACTGAGGATTAGGACAAGGACACGTTTGGAGGGGGGGTGTTATTGTGCTAACAGCATACGTTATGGGAGTCTACAGAAGTGGTGGGTGGTTGAGGAGGAATGGGGCTGCACCGTCTGGGTTTGAGGCTCTGGTTCTGCAGTGCCCAACCTCGTTTGTAAACCTACACTGAGTTCATGTTGGTACCATATGATCAGGACTCGGCCTGCGTTCTTTTACTTTATTGTACTTACACGTGCACACACAGTCCACAAAAATACATCACCACAGTCAAACTGTTCTCAGCAGCCAAGGTGCCTACAGAGAACAAACCCTCCCAGTTAGGAGGGTTTCTGTCCTAAGGGGCTAATGGTAATTCTGGGGGTGGGGTCTGAGCCCTGAAAGGTTGAGTTGAGAACAGGACTTCATGAGGGAAGTGAAGGCAGCTCCCAGGCACGAGCCATTGTTTTCTCTGAAGGGACCTGTGGAGCCCGAGAGCCTTTCCATGAAGGAGTCAAGTCAACAAACCAATGTCACTGTCCTCTCCTGCTCCCATCTGCCAGACTCAAGGAGCCAGGGCACGGGCCGGCCTTGGGTATAGAAAGTAGCCGTCTGAGGGGACATGGGCGGCTGACAGACAGAAATGGTGCTTGTGTTTTAGTGATCAGGAACCCAAGATGCAGGGAAGTTACATCAGCTGCTGATACTGAGTCACCAGTGTGTGCTGAGGCTGGGATTAGCAGCCAGGTGGTTTAATTCTAGAATTTTCTTTGCCTTGTTAAATCACATCAACCATAAGACATGTCTGCTTTGGGCAACTATTTCAACAGAGAGAAGAAGACAGCATGGCCAAAAGTGCTGTTCCTCAGAGACAAGTGAGGAGGACCCAGTGACAGCCAGAGCAGGGGTGGGAGGCGGGGGGCAGTTCATGAGAGAAAGCTCATCCCAGGGAGACTTGCTCATCTGCAGGGAAGGGGGGTCGGCACAGGCGAAGGGAGAGTGTGCTGCTCACCTGCTCAGCAGGAGATAGAGGGACCCCCCAGTGCCAGCAAAGGTGAGACCGGAAATCAGCTCAGCGGTTCTGTCTGGCAGCCCCCAGGGCAGAACCCAGTGGGTGCACTGGGCTGCTCTGGGCTACAAGGTCCATGAAATGGAAAGAGGATTTGGCAGGGTGGGGGGAGGAAGGTATGCGGATGGAGGTGGCCGGGGCTCAGCATGTCCTGAAGAAGGGGTCCTTTTACTAAAAGAGATCCCCACAGAGGCCCTGACCTGGACTTTGGGTGAGCAGCTCTAGGAAGGCAGGGAACACATGTGGATTTAATTGGCAGCAACTTAGGAAGTGCTTGTAATGGTTTTGGGAACCCTCTTCTGTAAACAGATTTAAAGCCCCCCAACAAACTTCCTCCAGCCACACATGATGTTGATAAAATATCCTTTATACATGAAACGTACGTCTTGATGGAAGAGCTCGAAATAATTCTCCATAATGGTGCAATTAATTGTGAAATGACCAGCTGCGATTTATCTGGAGCAATAATCACCTCTAGCTCCCAGATGTAACTTCCATCTTGGTAAAATTAATTTTCACCTATTTTTTTTTAAATCCTATAAGCCGATGACCCTGGATGTGAAATAAAAAATTTCAACATCACTGGTCTTAAAGGCAACACTTAGAACTTGGTGGAGGGGCTTTCCTCCGCCAGCTCATTTTATGAGCACAGACTCTGTCGTAAGGAAAAGAAAACGTCACGCTCCTGTATCAACAACCACCTTTCTGCACATGTTCTTTTCTTTCCTGAGCCTGTGTATTTAGATTGAAGGTGTTTCTAGTACACCATGTTTGATGTGAATATTTTGAGGATCAACCCAGCTTATTTTCTGTATTAAAGTTCTACATGTGTGTTCCCTCTCCTACCAAATAAAGCAATTTAGCATTTTCCTAGAGTAAACAATAAAATGAAACCAGAAAAAAAGAAAAAGAAAGAAAAGAAATCCCTAAACTGTCTTTGTTCAGCTGCGATAGGCAGATGACTCTTTTTCTATGAAGAGAACATTTCTGGGAATGGATTGTATTAATTTCAAACAGCAAACGTACATGTTTTTTAAGAGAAAAAATGACATTATCCACTGAAGCCAACAAGACTACTGTGCTAGGTTATCTGTAAGATCATAAATCTAGTTATTCCAATGAGCAAGACAAAATATAATAGAAGGTGTTATAGCTACTTAAGTTATAAAGGGCAGGCAGGAGCCTGCATGGGGTTGTCAGAGACTGTAAGATGAATGGTGTCTGTTTCCTTTCTTAAAAAACAAATTCAATATATTTTAAGATTTCAAATGTATTAAATGCAAAAACGACTCATATTTCAAGGTGAAAGCCCTCTGTTGGCTAAAGATGCTTCCATTTTTATTGCAACTGTGGTTCATGTATTTTTTGGGGGGGTAACTTTTTCCATCAGACGCTGAAGCACAGATGTATTTATAGTTTAGTTTCATTTAACTATGTTCATTTGTACCGATCCATGACAGATTTATATGATCATAGATTCCTGGTGTCACTGTTGTATTATTTATATTTCTATAAATTAAGGCCATTATTATCAAAGATGGCCCCTGACAATAGGATGTGGTAGTTGGAAATGGCGTTTACTATTTCCTTAGCCCTGATGAATTCTCTATAGATTGCATCCTGACAGAAACTAAGAAATCATTGTCTTTGCCAGAAAAAAAAAAAAGGTCTTGAGTAATAATAATAAGTCACTAATGACAGACAAAAATTTCAGGACTATTTGTAGACACTGGTTTTTAATCTTCCTAATGATGGCCCTGACGATAAGTAGATGAGAGATAACCTCAGCCAGCCGAGCTTCTCTCCCGCCCCAATGTGATTAGCCTCTAGGACACATTCGCATCACGCATTTTAAATCTTCCTTTTATCTCCCTCTTGGAGTGTGGTGTCTCCACCAAGTGATTTTTAAGCAAGGGCTTTATGACAGATGGATACACAGGAGGCTTCATCTCTCTGGCACCAAGAAAACAATCAAACTTAATTGGTGACTTCAGTATAAAACAGTTTATTTGCAACTCAAGGATACTGCAAATTAATAATTGGATTTAGAGAATGGATACAGAAAAGGCTCAGGGAAAATGGCTGTCTCAGACTGCTTTTAAAAAAGTCTCTTGATAGAACCTATCTGGTTGTAAATGAGAGACAGACCTGGGCTGGGGCTCTGACTGTCTCGTGTACTAGGTGTGTGATCTTGGCCCGGTTGTGTGAACTCAGTGAGTCTTTGCTTTTTCTGTGAAATTGGGATGTTTATGTCATAGAATGTGAGGAGCTTCAATTCATTAAATTAATATGGATTAATTTACGATTGCTAAAATATATACATTTGCCAGTCATCTGTCTTGAGTGTAGTAACACAATGAGCTTTTGTTGTAAGTTAGAATATTTGACAATGAAGACTTAGGCTTGGCAGCATGAAATTTGTGCAGTGTGTTTGCTGTCTGTCAGGAGCAGCCACATGCTAAGAAAGGAACCTTTATATTATCTGCTGTGGATTCTTTTCTATTCAGGTTGAGGTGCTTGAATGATGTTCATAAACAACTTGGCAACGCTCTCTGGCTTAAATGCCGAAAATATCTCAACTCCATAAGAAAGTAGAAAGCCTAATTTTACGTGCTTGGTGTTTACTAAAGCACCAAATACCATTAAATGACTTTGAAACATAATGAGACGTGTGCACCAAATGGGTCAAACTGTTCTGAGTTGAGAAAGCAAAGATGATGGGGTGCAAGCTTGGTGGCATGGAGAGACAGAGACCTGCGGGGACACCCAGGCCAGCGGTGAGGGTGGCCTGAATCCCACTCCCAGTTCTAAATTTAGGAGCTCTGCTCCCGGAGTGCAGGGCTGGGCTGATGGCAGATGTCTGCTGTCCTGTGGCTCCCCTCTCGACCTCGTCATGCTGAAGCTCCAGAAAGCTCTTACAGTGATGCAGGATTGGAGAGGAAGTGTGAACACACCCCAAAAGGAATGGCTGAGAGGGAAGGCAGGCCCAAGGCCACCACAGTGTCTGTTGGACTCGGTCCTAAATGGGGCCCCACACCCAGTCCCCTCAGGAATGCCCCAACTCAGAATGAGAAGAACTGCAGGAGAGGGAGCAGAGCTGAAGTGGACAGTGCCTTTGTCTCAGAAAAGGCTCTGATTCTCACATGGGAATTAAGAGTGAAAGTGTAATTTGCACTGAAGTGCTTTTATCATGGAAATCTGGGTCCACTCATTGACACTGGAAACTTATTGTTCTGAAACAACAGTAGAAGACATGGAGAGATCTTCAGGCAGTCCTGAGATGCCATCTCTTCTTAGCAGCCGCTATTCTGACGAGCTGCAGGTGCAACCTCTTTTGAGCCATAAAGACAGCAATTTCATCCACTTATTTGTATGTGTAAAGTATAAAAATATCTTGGGAGATGCTGGTCTATGATTATTTCTTGTTAGTTGTAAGTATGAAGCTTATTTTCACTTTGACATCATTCACAGTCTTAGACTTCCCTCCCTATAAGGTGTGGATCAGATATGTTTTGAATTGAAACTTCCAGATGATAAATTATATTTATCCCTGGATTTATTTTATATTTATATTTATAAATTAAATTTATATCCAGAGTTTAGTAGAAAAGTGAGTAATGATATTATAGGACTTGCATTTAAGGGTAAATTTTAGACAGGTGGATATATAAAAAGCTAAAAGATAAATCATAGAAGTAACAGTTTAATAATCCTATTCTGCTATGTGTGCTATTATACCACATATAATATTTTTGTGTGCAAGAGAATTTATCGATAAAAGTTGATATGGAAATACTTTTAAGAATACTCAGAGTATCGTGGTTCTTTATGAGTTTAGTGGAATTGCAAGAACATCGTTAGTAAGAGTTTGGAGACAAACCATTTGGTTTGCACTCACTTTGTTTAAAAAAAATCTTGCAAAAAATATGCAAGATATTCCATATCAAACCACTGAGGAGGATGGCCTGAAACCCAGTACACATATGGTAGCAGGATTCTCTCACGATGTCATCCTGACTGTGGCACCTCCCCTGCCCTTACCATAAAGCTCTTTGGCTCATACTCTGGGGAGATCACATTCTTGTCCTTACCAGACTTTCTACTCTCTAGTGGCTCCAGGTTGCCACTGAAATAATTGAAAAGAGCAAGAAAAGTTTTAGCAAGAAAAAGACAGTTTATTAAAGACTTGCACAGCAAGCTGGGCCCCATCCTAGTGACTGCATGCTTTATGGAAAGCACAGTTCTGGGTTTTATGCACAATTTTGGAGAATATCAGTTGCTTCTTAAAAGTTTCCAGGATCTTTATTGACTCTGTTCTCAAAGCAACCCACCTGCAAGGTCTTAATCATCTTCATTCCCATAATAGCCCAGGTCAGTCTGACTGAAACCAATCCAAATAGCCTAACCATATCCATCATCTTTCCTGCTTGTATCTACCTAGATGCTGATATTCTCCTTCTGATCTGCAGGGGTTCTTCCTGGGCCTCTTGCTCTTATCTCTGTTGTGCTATGCACCCTACATGATTCCCATCTGACCCAGGACCCTGGCCTCTGCAGGTCCCACCCTGACTAGCCCTGGGCCTTTGCCCCTGACAGTGCTTGATCATTCTGGTGTTAGAATCTCAGCTTGACTGTGTCAGTCCATTTATGCTTCTGTAAAAAGATACCTAAGACTGGGTACTTTGTAAAGAACAGACATATATTTCTGCACAGTTCGGGAGTCTGTGAAGTCCAAGATTAAGACGCTGGCAGGTTTGGTTCTCTGGGGAGGGCCTGGTTTCTCTGCTTCCAAGATAGCATCATGAATGTTATGTCTCCAGGTAGTGGAAAGTAGCAGGGGAAGAAAGGACTCAACACAGTGTGAAGCCTCTGTTATAAGGGCCTTAAGCCCACTGACAAGGGTAGAGGCCTCATGAAATAAGCACCTTCTAAATTTCCACTCTTAAAACTAGTGCGTTGAGGATTAAGCTTTAACATGAATTTGGAGAAGGCAGAAGGAGTTGAACCATAGCATGAACCTGCCAGGCTCAAGCTTGATTTCACTCTTAGATTAATTAACATCACATGTTTCTTAATCTCCCAGCCCCTGACATGGGCCTGCCCCAACTCCCAAGGAGAGGAGCAGACCTGGAGAGTTTGCAGTGCTGCTGACGTAGAATTTCTTCTCCTTCCTGAGTCATCCTTACATGAAGATGGTTGCCAGCACTGTGGACATCAGCTTTTAGAGAATACACTTCCCACGCTGAGCTCACTCAAGCAATGCAGCTATGCTCAGAGTGGAGGTTTCCTTTTCTGGTTTTGGGTCCACGTACATCAAGACAACCATTTAGAAGAATGGAAGGGAAAATAAGTTTTTATAGTATTGCAAGCTACCTTCAATTTTCTCTCTCTATTTTTATAATTCTTTCACAAGAATTATTTTCTGTGGCTAGGTTGTAAATTACTGATTATGAAAAAACATCTGAAGAATTATTGTGCAACTTTAAGTCCATTGTACTTATAGGAATATCAATTACCAATTTTTATGCATGTTTTAAGGAATAGTTTTTGCATTATGTTTATATAATGGTTTCTTTTCTCAGATAAATTTTATTTAAAAACTCAAGTAAAATATAATAACAGCTCCCCACACAGGAGAAACATATAGGGCAAGATGCTGAGGTGGTTAGTATGAGAACTGCCTTCTCGTGTAAGGAGGCTGACTCTGCAACGGGGACCCCAGGGACACATTTCACGGCTTTCCTGGGAATTACGATCAACCTGTGACCCTCAACTACTAAGCCAGCGTTTATGCAGATGACGGCTCCAAACTCACAAATGTTAAGGTTTAGTGGTGAGTTATCGTGAGCAGTTAGACGTAGGATCTGGTATCATTACCTGACTTGGCGACATGCCACACACTTAAGAATGTGCGTTGTATCAGCAGCTGCTTGGCATTGGGAGTTAGACCAATCTGTGCTCTGTGTCTCCATGTTGCTGAGAAGTGTTGGGCAAGTCTACTTAAAAGCGCCAGTTGTTTTTTTTTTTTTATTATAATCATTAAATATTTTTTGAATTTCTGCGAAGTCTGTGGTTATCTCATTTCTGTCATTTTTGATTGATGAAATTAGAGATTTTACTCTTTTATTTCTGGTTAGGTTAGCCAAAGGTCTATCTATTTTATGGACCTTTTCAAAAAACCAATATTTTTGATTCATTGATCTGTTGTATAATTCTTTTATTTTTGATTTCATTTGATTCTGCTCTAATTTTGGTTATTACTTTTCTCACATTGTACCCCACATATGCATGAATGTATTCGTGATCTATGTGGATTTGACTTAATAAAAAAAATTAAAAAAATAAAAATTGTATTGAAATTAAAAAAAAAAGAATTAAAGTTAAGATTTTTCATTAAAAATAAAAAACTCCGGTTGTTGGAATTTTCTAAATGGAGACAGTAGTGATTAGCACCTGCATTCAGGAGACAAGAAATCCATGTGTGTGGAAAGAGACAGGAAGGTTCCCAAGTCAGAGAGTTTAGGTATCACCGTGGTGGCCTTCAAACCCACTTAGGCCCAGACGGCGGCATCCCCAGGTCGGCACACCTGCCAGCCCCAAGCCACGGTCCTCTGCAGCCGCCTGAGCTGGGCCTGTTTACCGGATTCGCTTCTGTTTCCCGAGGAACTGGTCTGCTCACTTCATTAAGGAGAGCGGGGAGAGGACTCTGGCACGCAGACGCTCTTGAACATGTGTTTTTTGTCCTTATCTTATTGACTCAACATGTAGATATCTCTGCCAGAAATGTCCAACCGCACCTTTGTCTGAAGAAGATTTTATGTCGATCTTAATCTAATTAGCCAGTTTGAACTATGGTTTGTGTCATGGTTCGTGTCTTGATCTAATTAGCTACTGTAGCGGAAGCGGCACGGATCTGAAATCATAATTGCTGGTGTGCGGCCGGCTTTCCTGCCGCCGTCTGCGAGCGAGATGGAGACGTTTCTAAACACCGCAAACCCGCGGCAGCTTAGGCTCCGTCTGCTGCGTTGGTTCCAAATTCTAGACGTGCTACTGGATGTGAAGCCAGAAATGGACTGGAGCTCAAATCTCAGCTCAGTCCCCTCTAGCCCTGAGACCTCAGGCAGGCTATTTAATCTCTTTAAACCTCACGTGTCTTATCTGCAGAATAGGGGAGGCTCTGAGGATGAGAAGTGGAAGTGGCCGGGCAACTATCTATACAGGACAGCACTCGCTGAGAGCCTGGCGCAGGGCAGGTCCAGCTTCCTCCAATTCCCCTCCTCCTAGTACTCTTAGTGTTCTCCAAATTTGAGAAACAGATTTTCTCCCCTCTGCGTTATTTCCCTGAGATAAAGTGGCTTGCTTCCCCACTCCCTACCCTCCCTCCCTTCCTCCACTTCTTCCCCCCATTTCTTCTTTAGCTTTTGAATTTCACAGAGGATTCCCCCGAGTGTATTCATTCACCAAACAGGGTGAGGCAGGTGGTGGCACTTTTGAGGAAGGTAGAAGTGAGTTATATTTTAATCTAAGCAGAATGAAGCCAAAGCCAGAGAATTATCTAAAGCCTAGAATTTGAAGAGAAGGCCAGATGGGGTCATGCAGGTGAACCTCGGCCTGGGGAGTCTGTCTAGGGCCGAGGAGAGGCAGGTTCAGGGAGGCTGGGTCCCCCCAGCTCCTTCCCCATGGCCACAATGCTCCCTGCAGGGAATTATAGTGACTTGTAACTTTTCCTGGTCGGACAACTATTCCTTCTGGATTATTACACTCTCACAACATTTAGCCTGAATTCATTTTCTTGTTTTCTATGCTCCTGTTCCGCCAGGGCCCCAGAGCCTTATAATTAATTAATGGTTGGTGCTGCCCTTTGAAATTCAGATCAGCCTTCCAGCAGGTTGCTGCCTTAGATACCCAGAAAGTTTCTCTTTTCTTTCTTCCTCTTTTATTTTTTAATCCATACTGCTTTATCATCACGTCTTGAAAGTAGCAGGTCTGCATTTATTTCCCAGCTTTAAAGATGCGTTTCGAGCTGTGGTTTACTTTCCAGGGAAGCCTGGAGGTTCTGCACACAGGAGAGGCAATCCCAGGGGGTTGCGGAGCTGCAGCGCTGACGGCAGGTTCTGTTACTGGCGCTCACAGCTGCGACATCGCCCAGAAAGCTCTGGTACTAAGGAAGCTGGCTCTTCTCCTTCTGTGGATGTCAGATGCAATTACTTAATTTTGAGGAAATATAAATGTTAAATCTTACTATGACAATCAGGACAAACAAATAACAGTTTCCTTAACCACCTCTATCCTCACTCTAAAATAATGCAAAAAAAATGTCTTTGGCACATTTGAGTGTATGGGATGTGACAAATTCCTAACAACATAAAAACATGTAAGTTGCCATTTTAAAAAAATAACAATTTTAGGTCAGCTTTAACTGACTTTCAAAACCTTCGAAGTGAAGAATGTTGTAGACCCAAACTAAGAGCACAAATATTGCAGCTGGTTGTCTACACGGCTCCTGTGAAAGCGTCTGTGAAACCTTATTAGTAGGGATTGACGTTTCTGGAGAGAGGCGCAGCCCGCTTGCTCCAGGTGCCTCTGTGCAGTGGGACTTACCATCAATATTTCGTGTCTCCAGAAGGTAACTGATGCGTTCACACATTAGAAGCCATGGCTGCCAAATGGGGGGTGGGATCAAGAAGGCAGAAAGAGGGCACAGGGCCAAACTCCTCCCACCTCAAACTTTTGGGAATGACAAAAATACAGCATTTAAATAAGAATATATTAGGGCTGAGAAATAAGGAAATGGACATTAATTTTGGACTGCGTACAAGTTTGAAGGATTCTAAGAGTAGAAAACAGAAGGGACTGGATTTACAGAGAAATGCAAGACAGAAGGTCACAGTCCCGAACACACAGCTGGGTCTGCAGATGTCCTACCCGTCAGTGCTCCCAGTATAGACCCTGCACTCTGTTCACACGTGGGTCTCTTCTTTCCTAGCCTCTCACCTGTTGGGGTGTTAAGGCAGTGTCCCAAAACGTTTGGAGAATTAAAGTGAGCAAATACTTGAGAATTTTCCCAAAGCTTTCCTGAATACCAGCCTCAGCCTCAGTCCTTCCTCCCTGAAAACTATACAGTGAATTGTCCCCCCGCCCCCGTTCCGTCATCTGGGTGTAAAAAGGTCTAGCTATGAGCTTTCACTATCTTCATTGTTTACTGAAATCCCCCTTTTTTTGTACTGCTGATGGCACTTTGGGGGTGGTAGGTTATTTAGAATCCAAAACAGCCCAGAGGCACAGCACAGTGCCTGTAATAGTGGCAGGTGAGCTCACTTGGACACGAATGTCCATAATTTTTGTTTTGCAAAAACATGTGACGTGGGTCCTTGAATCTGTGTGTCCTTGTTAGCTTTGCAGAATACACTGCTGGCGTTCAGGGGGCGACCATGACCTGCACGTGCCGAGCAGTTACTGTGAGGCTGGTAAAGTGCTGGTGAGAGAAACAAAACTCAACCCCTGGCACGTGAAGACTAACGTGCTCTCTCCAACTGCACAGGCTACATGTTCCATAGAAGTTTTCAGTATCAAGGCAACCCGGAATCATCTCAACCTACTCCCAAGGTCAAATGCTCCCTTTGATGTTCACGTGTGCACAGGAGCTGCCAGTCTATCCTCCTCTCTGGTTCCACATTGTGAGATATCCAGGCTGGCACCTCCCAGAGGCCATCTGGGAGTCTTTCCAGCTCTGTCTTCTCCCTCATTCTCTCTTCAAACCATCAGCAGCTCACACTCAGTTGTCCACTACCAGCTCTCCATGTGGTGGAGAACTACCTCTTCTCTCCATGTCCATCACTACCGTAGCTAAGACCACATTGCAGCTCAGACCGTTTGGAGAGCCTGTTAACTTGTCTTTGCCTTTCTTCTTGGTCCTTAAATGAATCCCTTAAACTACATCCCAGGTAACCCTAAAATGCCAGTGTGCCTTACATTATGCAGTGGTCTTTCATTTCCTGGGGTTCCATCTCAGACTCAGGCCATGTCCTGCTGGGGCCTGTCTTCATTTCGACCTTGCAGTTAATATTACGTTGCGGTTTCCTACACACACACACACACACACACAGTTTTGCACCCCTGTGCCTTGCTCTTGCTGTTCCCTTTATCTAGAACCCCATCATCTCCCCCCTGAGTTAATATTTATAAATCCCATTTCCTCCTTTCAGACTCAAATTGTTCTCTCCTCCAGGAAGCCTTCCCTGAACCAGGATGGGGTGAGAGCCCCTTCTCTGAGCTCCATAGCTCCTGGTTCCTTACACTTGCTGTTTTATGACCCAACTGTTTCTTGATTACTTTGTGTGCTGCACTGAGCTCCTCCTGGGGTGTAGTTGTGTTTTGCATATTTTGGAATTTCCAGGATCTGTTACACTGCATGGATGGAAGATGCTCTAGACATTTCTCTGAACCAAAGTAAATTGATTTTTTTTTAAATGTCCTACTTGGACGCAGCTTGCTTTGTAATGATGGAGGTTGTAAAGTGAAGTAAACCCTCTCTTGCAGGCACAGTTTCTCTTGACCTTCACACAGTCCTGTGACATAGAAAGGTGGGTTTGCTCATTTGAGGGATGACGACACTGGGGACACAGGAGCAGATGTGAGATTTCGGCACCAGCTTGTTCCAGACCCCAGGACAGGTTCTGAGCTCCTGTTATCTCTCACCTTAGAATAACCCCATGAGGTCACTTCCCATTGTACATGGCAGGAAACTGTGGTACACCCTTGCCACCAAAGGCCACCAAACCACGTTTATGCAAACCCAGACTTCCACCACGTGTCCCTGTCCCAGAGGATGCTGTATAAGTTTAGAGAACCAGTTTACCAAGTTCATCCACATGGTCAAACCCAAGAGGCATGACTGAGTTTGTGTTACTCTGTAAGTGATAAACTAAATAAAAGACAAATAAGAACAATAAGAAGCTGACCAGCAAGGCGAAAAAATGCATCTTTCAGATCATTACGCATACAGCTGTTTCCCAGGAAATGTGGGAGCCAGCTCTTCCCACTGGTGGATTCCTCCTGCAGGCAAGAAGTACTCATTCCAGGACATCTCGATAATGTTGAAACACGTGACCTGTCATTATGTGTATTGTCATTAGTCTCCAACTGCTGAGATGGAAAGGGATGTAGCATTCCATTAATCAGGATTTTGCTGGTGCCAGGTCAGGTTAGAACTGTAGAGAAGAAACCTCCTCACAATGAAAAAAGCAGGAATCGAGGGCCAAGCTGTGCCTAGAACTGTAACAAAAGCAGAGTAGAAGGATTGAAGGAAGGGATATCTATTCTAGAGATATGTTGCTATACCCAGAAGAAATAGCAAGAACGGTATATGTTGCAGCTCATGTTAATCTTATTTCATGATGATTTTATCCATTCTTGCTATATCTATTCTAGGTATCTGGTTTAGAAATTGTTCAGGATGGGAATTATTACTCTAACTGGTCATACAGAGAATTTGCCGATAACCCAACACACCTCCCCGACATCTCCCACGTTGGACGGCAGCTGCAGACTGTAGTGTCGTCAGCCCTGCTTGTCCACAGGTTCCCGCCTGGGAACTGTCTATGGGTTGAAGATTCATGGAAAGGGGTGGTGTCTGTATCAGAACCTGCACAGACTTTTCTCCTGATGATTATTCCTGAAAGAAGACAACAGGCAAACTCCTGACACAGCATTTGCATTGTATCACGGATTATATGTGATTGAGAGGTGATCTAAAATACACAGAGTGTATCCTGCACCAAATCATTTCCTATCAGGGAGCTGGCAACTGTGGACTCCGGGATCAGACAGCCTGGCCCATCCCCATAGGGACTTTAGAGATACTGAGGCACGCAGCCTGCATGTTCAGGAGGGCTGATTGGAGCTGCATAGAGGGCAGTTCCTTCTGCTCATACTGTGTGCGTTGGTCCTGCAAGTACATCTATATTTCCTCTTGCACTGGACTCTCATAGCAGTCTGAAGACAGAAGCAGGGCACAGGTCACTGTTCCCCCTTTTTAGAACAAAGACATAAAGCCCTGACATTGGTTATTTGCTTAAACCACGGCAAGGTGAGAGATGTAGCCACATGGACAAACTGTGGCTTGTGACTTTGCTCAGAGCACTGTTTGGCTTCCACATGGTGTGTTCAGCTGAGAATGAAAGGCTCGGAGTGATGGGGAACAAGTAGACTTCAAAGTGACAATGGGAGTACGTGGCACTTCTGAGGGGTACGAAATCCAGGCAGCAGCTTCTCCCTGCTCCACGGGGAGGCAGGCCTCCATCTGCAGCTTTGCCAAGGACAGCCATGCAGGCCATAGGGGGAGGAGAGACACAGTGAGGACCCGCACTGCTGTCAACTATGGAGAGAGCCTTGGGAGGTCCAGACACCGAGGTGAAAGCATTGGGGGAGGAAGAGGGATGTGGGACAGTGCTTTGAGAGCAGACCCAGCCTCAAAGGGATCACGACCAGGCTGTGATGTTGCTGCTGTTGTCAGTGACTGCACTGACCAGTTTCTAAGCCAGGAATCCTCATTTACAGGTGAGGACCACACAGTGCTCGCTCACCACTCACCCTCTCCAGGAATTGCTTTGTGATCCAGAGATAAGGAACTAAACCAGCTTCAAAAGGCAATCTGAGAGGAGAAATGAATGATGAAAGTGTAAAGTATGTTAGACCCTCATCTGAAAACAAGAAGACCCCCAACATTGCTTGAGAAGAATGAATGGGCATACCATGTGTATTGTCGAGGGTCTTATTCAATGTGCAAGTTATTCGGATTTTTTGGGTAGTTTTGTTTTTACCTTTTAACATATGCCACACAAAAGTCTTATTAATTTTGAAATTTTTATTTTCCCATCAGTAACTATTGGCAACAGACTATGATTTTTTGTTTGTTTTGTTTTTGTACCTTTATGAGATTGTTTAATGTTGATAAGGTTGAAAGTCCTAAACTTTGGAGGAAATGAGCATCCTACAAGTGTCTGCACGGGGGTGGTGACTGTGGCTCAAACGGGTGGGGCGTGGGCCTCATATGCCGGAGTTGGTGGGTTCAAACCCAGCCCCAACCAAAAAACTGCAAAAAAGGTGTCTGCACCGTCAGCAACACTCACCTCGACTGAGGATTGTTACTATGATTTCATTGGTACCAATATGAGAGTAAGAGCTTGGATAGGCTTGTGTATTTGCCATACACACAAACAGTATGTGGTATTGTGGTATTATGTGTACTTGTAGATACACACACACATATCTACACACACATTCATTTTTACACGTGTTTGTGTGTGTTGTTTTTGTGTACTGATATGTGTCAGGCATAGAAGTGTTGATATTATACTGTTTAAACTTAACATTTTCACTACATATTGTCTCAATGTCATGAATAATTTCCAAACCATGCTAACCGCACCATAATATTCCAGAATAGACTTATATGTTGCTGCTCATGTTAATCTTATTTCATGATGATTTTATCCATTTTCGCTATTTCTTCTATTCCATCTTTTGCCCTATGCACTATATGGTGATTGTGATTACCTTATTTTGTGATGGAGAACATTTAAATGTTATTTGGAATGCTACTGGTAGCTATATTTAAGTATCTCAAACAAAAAAAAATAAGTATCTCAAACAAATGTTAAAGCTATATTCTTGTTATCTTAAAGTTCATTATTCAGTTTTATCTTAACTCCCCCAAACATTAAGAATTGAGTATCGGGGGTGGTGCCTATGGCTCAACAGAGTAGGGCACTGGCCCCATATACTGGAGGTGGTGGGTTCAAACCCAGCCCCAGCCAAAAACTGAAAACAAAACAAAACAAAACAAAAGATTTGAGCATTGGCTTAGTCTGTTCAGACTGTTATCACAAAGTGCCACAAATTTGGTCTTATAAAGACCATAAATTTATTTCTCATAGTTCTAGAGGCTGGAAGTCCAAGATCAAGGTGTCTGCAAATGTGATGTCCGAGAGGGAGCTCTTTCCTTGTTCACTGATGGCTCTTTCTCCCCTGTGTCCTCACGTGGTGAACAGGATGACCTAAACCTCAGTGACCTCTTTTATAAGGCCACAGAGGCAGCTGTATCTCTAACTATAGCCCCTACTGAGGGTTAGGGATTTAGTGTATACATACTGGAAGGGACAGACTCCAACCCATCACAGTGGTTATTCAAAGCTTTAAAGATAATCATTCCTTCTGGAAAAGCAAACTTATTTCTGAGAATTCATGGTTTGCATGAATACAAAATAAACCTAAAATTTAGGGAAATCTTTATGCTCAATGATGTAAGTAAAAGTATTGTTTATTATTGGAATGGAAGGTTCACTAGCATTTAGTGGGCTGCTTCTGTTAAGAGAATAGTCAATGTTAGGTGTTCCCTTATTGGTAGAGGAACATGAGGACAGAAGAGGTCAAAATTTGGGGAAGAACAATGTGGGACTGAGACCAACACTGAGGAAACAAAAGGAGATTTCCATAGTTCTGTGAGTGTGAATTTTGAACAGAGAATATTCTGGAAAAGTTACTTTTTCAAGTCATGCTGTGCAATGTCCTGTAGAAATCTATTGTTATGCTCTTAAAGGAAATCTTCAATAAAGATACGTAGCATCCTTTGGAACTTTCATCAGTGGACCAAGAATCTTTAGTATGTGGCCATAGTTGAAATTGATTATAAAGGGGCACAGTCTTTCAAAGTTTACATTTGGAGTTCAGAAAGAAGAAAATTAATCTAAATGTCTCATATTGCCACCCTTAAGAAAAATGGTTCATTCTAATACATGAACTTGAAACAGTTACGTATAATGATATTTTAAAAAGCATTTAAAATTTAGTTCTTTTGTTGACAAATGAGGAAAGAGGTCAGATTTGTAAGAATGGCCTCTTTTGGGGTTAGGTGTCTCATGTGATTTTGGAATGATGTCTTTTAAGACACTAGATGGAGGTGTCTTAGTTAGTAAAAATATTAACATTTTACAAAGTATTTAACATGATCTGAATGCTTTCATTAAACTAATATGCAAAAAAAGAGAGAAAAAGGCTTGGGAAATAATCATTACATCAGAGATTTAAATGCACAAAACACAGAAGGAAGTAAATTGCCACCAGTCATTGTCTTTGAACAATGAGATGGGCGTCCTTTCTCCTACTGCTGTTGTTCTACATACGTGTCAATTTTTTAATACTGTATTTGGGTCTTCAACTAACACCAACAGTTGCAGTAAAGTACCCGCTATGTAAAGTTCTGAATCTGAGTTCAAACAGCACAATGTTACATGTTTAATTTAGTTCAATCAGCTTTCATTATTGGTGAGCTGTTTGAGCTGGAACTCAGAGATAAGACACGGGTTGTGCTACTTGAACATGAGGAGCTTCTAATATTACAGGGACAATCAGCCATGAAAACAATTCAACAAAGTGCAAGGCTGTTTGGAAAATCATATTATGTAGAGAGAAGAATACTATTAATTAAGGTAGAGATGTTGAGGAAGGACCTCGCCATTCCAACCAGGGGAACGTCATGAGCAGGTTAACAGGGGGCCATACATCTGGAACATGAAAATACAGGGTGATCTGGATACAAGTGCAATCTTCAGAGCACATTCTAAGCAATAAAGTTCGAGGCTCATATCAAAGGCTTGATATGATATAATTACTTACTGAAGGGTAGTAGATTTTTGGCTTTCCTTAGGGTGGCAGGTGAGTACAAAGATATGGAAAGAAACCAGGCTAGCAAATTTGGGGTCCGACCTTGAGGACAATTTTCTATTTTCTTGGAAAGCAGATGGTACCACGTAGAGTTTTCAAGACAATAGTGCCTGCCTATATTTTAGAAAGAGCACTCTAACTTGAGTGTAGGGAGGGAAAAATAAATAGACACTGAAAACTGTTGGATTTCTGCCTCCTGTGTTAAACAAGAGAAAAGATAAACATATCAGAAAATCCGAAAATAGCTATTCTCTCCGTGCCTTTGTATGTGCGTCTCTCTCCTCTCTCTGCTGTTAATGTTGCCTATATTTTCAATGAACATATTTACAGCATACTGGTTTTAATTTGGGAAGTCAAATACATAATGATGCCAAATGAGAGGGCCAAGTGGAGAGATGGTAGCATGGTTTCAAGCCCTTGGAATTAACTAGTTTCCAAAGAGACAAGACCCTCTCATTTCAGTAACTTATACGGCACCACTGGTGTTTCTTTTACAGAATTCCAAAAAAAGCCATTTTCCAAAAACCTAGTAGACTACTGAATCCAGATCTTTAGACGGCCTGTTATTTTAGGCCACAAATGGTAATTTTGAGCTCAGTTACTGCCTTCATTCATCTTGGTCCTCAAAGGCTTTGGCCATCTCCAGAAATTAAATTCACTCTTAAAGGCAGAGTATCCCAGTTGGAATGACTCTCAGAAGGGAAAGATGGGGAGCACGTGCTGCTTGGCCTGAAGGGAGGTGACTGGGAACGTTAGGCTGGGCTAAGGGTGAGCAGGTGGCAAGGCGGGGGAGGGAGTGGCTAAAGGTGGAACCAATCAGAATGTAGAAAAGAAACTGCAACATCAGGTATTTGTGGATAGAGACTTGCCCCTGAAGGGAGTGTGTGCAGTGAGGAGCTCCTAGTGACCTTAGTGGACCTGGTGCTCATTACCATCTAATTTGCATTATGAGTTCGATTCTGCAGGAATGTTTTTGTGAAGGATTCTGGAAAGATGCATGTGTAGAAAGAAAACCGTTCTATAATCCAACCTGTCAATCATCCAAAGGCAGGAAATGGCAGCCAATCCAACCCAGGAGGGGGCGGGGACAACTACTGAGCGTATCAAAGACGGTGTATGCCGAGTTCTCGGGGCTCGTCCCACTCACAGCAGATGGCCCTTCCCTTCTTCTCTTTTCCCTTTGCAGTAATTGCAGCCTGTGTGAGATGGCTTGGTATTGTGATCACCCATCCGCACTTTGACTCAGTACCAGTACTCACTCCGGACCTGAAAACCCAGCACCAGGGAACATGAGGATAGGCCTAACAGAAGGGCCAGCATCCCTGTGAAGAAGGCAGGTTTTATGTATTTGTTGAAAATGAGAGACTCTTTA
>CAUYTI010012846.1:0-24263 GCA_963575145.1 Galago senegalensis
ATAAAAGACCATGGTGGCCATTTTAAGAAGATTCTCCAGGTTATGATCTGGGCCTAGAGCCAATTTCTGGAGTTTTCTTTGAATATCTGGAGCCGCTTGAGTGATAAATTTGTCTTTTAAAATGATTTGGCCCTCTATGGAATCAGGTGTCAATTGGGTGTGTTTTCTCATTGCCCCCCTAAGCTGCTCCAGAAAGGCTGAAGGATTCTCATTTTGCTCTTGGCAAACAGCAGATAACTTGGCATAATTCACAGGCTTTTTCTTAGACCTGCGCAAACCTTCTAAAATACACATTAGGAAGTGTTTACGTAACCAGTAACCTTCCACTTCAGGGTTCTATTCAGGATCCTGAAAGGGAACTGCCTGTCTTTCCGTGAGGTATCTGTCCCTTTCCCCAGAACACATACCACCATCTGTATTAGACATAAACCATAAATTACCCCATTTCCTTGTCTCATCCAGGACTTCATTCTTTTCATTAAACGTTAGCGTCTGATCAAGCAGTAACATTATGTCCCTCCAAGTAAGGTCAAAGTTTTGTCCTAGCCCCTGGAAACATCTGTGTATTTGTCAGGGTCATCAGAAAATTTTCCTAAATCGACTTTGATTTGTTTTAAATTTGTTAAAGAGAACGGTGTGTATATTCATGCTGTTCCCACTTCCCCCCTAGCAGTCCCAATTAAGGGACACAAAGAAGGATATGGTTGCTTTCTGGGGGGTCCCTGCAGGACCAGGAAAACCTTTTGGGACAGCCTTCCTTGCAGTGTCTTCCAGACACAAGGAAGGAGGTGTGGGAGTAGGAGTTGGTGGGTTTGATCTAGGTAGTACTAGTGTCTTTTTCAAGAATTCCTGACAGGCCTTACATAATTGTGGGGGTTTATTACTGAGGGTAAAGAACACTTGCACATAGGGTGCCTCAGACCACTTTTCTTCTTGCTTACAAAACACGTCCAATTGGGAAATGATGTCATAATTAAGAGTAACCCCTGGGGGCCATTGTTCACCAGTGGAGAGTTGATATTGAGGCCAGGCCTGGGTGCAGAAGAAAATCATACATTCCTTTTTCAGCGCCTGGGGATCAAACATGTCCCAGTGCTCCAGAATACAGCCCAATGGGGTATTCTCTCAATGAGAGAATATGTTACCCATCTCTGAGAAAGAACAAACGACCAGTGTCTTAATCAATCCCACCCCTTATTCTTGAGTCGTCCAAAGCATCCCCTGACCAATCCAAGAAGACTTTTGCCAAATAAAAGGAAGCATCCCTCCAATTTGGGGGGAAGAAACCCTGAGGAATGTGTGGCCTCCTCAGCCTCTACGCTTGTCTGGAATTAGCCCCTCTTACCAGTGTAGCACTTTATGCCCGCTGGGTCTCCTGTGCTCATTGCATGCCGGCAGCACACCGAGAAATCAGGTCCAGGGAGCCTGGTCCCCCCTGATACATGTATTCTGCCCCCCCCTTAAACTGCCCCTTCCCCCCCTACTAGCCTCAGAGTATCAATCAAAGTGGGCATAAGCCCCATCCTGGAGAAAATGGTTGTGTGATGTGGCACATTTAACACTATAAAATCTGTGCAAGCTTTTTACTAAACTCCCTGTAACAAAAAGGAAAATAGGCTTTCTGGCCTGAGCAGGGCTTGCTGTTAAATATAGAAAAGTAACAATACAAATCAGGGCTGAGTTGAGAGACCCTTTGAAACTTTGTATCACAATTAGTTGCACTTAGCAGAAATCTTAGTGAAAGTCTTAGAGAAACCTAGAATTCTTTTAAATTTTTCCACACTAGAAGAAATCAAATATTCAGGGTCATGAATGGTAGCCAAAGTTCAGGGACATTCCCACCTTGGGGAGACATCCTGGGCTTCCCTTCACAGGTCTCTGGTTGTCCAGACAAACTGTGCAGGGGAGTCATTTTGCCCTTAGTTTGGAGTTGACTAGTTAACGAAGTTCAGTCTTTTTTTCTTAGACACATAATAAGCCAATCTAATTTAGTCCTGCAATGCAAAGCAATAAAAAGGAACTTACAACACACCTATAACATTTGAAACACTTAAAACATCTGAAAAACACCAGAATTAACCAGTAAGAAACCCAACTATACACATAAAGTAATTCTTTACCAACATTTAAACAAAGTATATAGACTATAAGGAGAGAGAGAGAGAAACAACAGAGATCTATAGAGATAACTAGGAAACATTTGGGACCATTGAAGAGAAGAGAAAATAGTAAAAGCTGAGAGAGCACAAGTTTTCAGAGGCTCTCCCAAGTCCTGGGGTCAGAACCATTGCTGGAGACCCCAGGGCCTCTGGGTGCTACCTCATTACTTGGCTCTTGATCAGGGAAAAGGAATAAACAGAGGACAGGATCAGGTTTTCTTTACCTTCTTTCTGAAACCAAGAGGAATCAGAAAATTTGCCACCCTTGCCTGTGACCTGGAAGTCAGCTTCTACACTAAGCATATTCACAGGCTGGTGGGCAATCTCCAGTAGGATAAGGATAGAGAAAAATAGGACAGAGGTAAGCAGTCCCATTGCTTACCACAGATGTTTTCTGTCCTGGAACTTTGTCTTGTCTCCTGGCTTGGTCTTTTCTCCTGGCTGGCTCGCCAAGTCTGATACCGGATTTTTGACTTTGGATTTCCAGGCTGTTGGTCTCGACAATTTGATGAATGAATCAATGGACCTTAGGAAAGACAGTAAGTTAGGTTTTATTTACAGAGGTATTATTACAGCTATTACAAAGAGCCAAACCTCTTTGCAGGGCAGGATGCAAGTGTTACAGCTATTACAAAGAGCCAAACCTCTTTGAAGGGCAGGATGCAAGTGTTACAGCTCTTACAAAGAGCCAAACTTCCTTACAGAGCAGGGTATAAGTGTTACAACTCTTCCTCTTTCTCCCTCAGAGGTCTGCAACAGTCTGCTAAAGTCTTGCTCTTCTGCTCTATCTTCCTCAAAGGTCTATGACGATCTGCTCCTAGGCTCTTTACTCAGGGGTTTATATAGGGGCAATTGTCCAATGAGCTGAGAGCTTAGCTGATTGGTCTATAAAATAGACCAGTCAGGAGCAGGATTGAAAATAGACCAATCAGGAATGCACTGGAGGAATCGCCAGTGTTTTTCCCTGATCAGTAGGATCCTTTTTGTTACTGGAGCCTCCGGTGGGAGAGGAAAGCTCCCCCTTTGACTCCAGCCTGCCGGTTTCTGTGCCAGTTGCTGCCAAGAAAGAGCCGGCACATCCTCTAGCACTGCTCTACTGGAGCCTCTGGCGGGAAAGGGAAGCTCCCCTGCTTGCTCCAGCCTGCCAGTTCCTTTGTTGGCTGCTGCCACCAAGACAGAGGTGGTAGGTCCCCCCAGCCCCACTCGGCTTAGTTGGCTGAGGTGTCACTTTTCCAGTATCACTAGTACAATATTTTCCCATAGATTTGTGTTTATACACAGATATACAGATTTTCAAATGCAGCTATTGACTATTTAATTAGGTATATGTTACATATGAATGGAACTATCATTGCAAAACCTTTTCATCAGTGTTTTCTAATAGGATAATTAATAGATAAGTTAAATAATAAAATAAAATATTTTACCAGTACCAGATCTACCTTAAGAGAATACTACGTATATAAGTATAATTAAAAAATGGACAAAAGTCACAGAACTTTCAAGAAAACAGCTACTAATGATAAAAATCACAGCAATAATGAAAGATTGTAGTAGATATTAAAAGATGTAGTCTCAGCTATAGATTATTAAATTCTGAATCATGTCTCTGAGCTCATTTCAATGTATTGTATAGGTACATATTTGTGTAATATTACTAAATCTTACTTTGATAAGAAAAACTAGTGAATCCCTGGAAAGTGGCAACTCAGAAGAGCAATCAACTTATGCCAAAATAACTGAACCAAACATAGTATCAATATCCTCTTCAGCTAATTCCTGATGGCAAACCCAGTCTGCAATGACTAGAGCTTCACAAACCTGTACTATCAAGACAGATAGAGTCTCATCAGGACCAAGTAGGAGACTTTTCAGATTAATAAGAGTTAGAATATCTAGGCAATTGTGTCATTCATTAAAGACAACTGTTAACAACCATTATTCCTCTCCCTCCTGGTATCACCCAAAGTGCAGAAATATTTTAGGTAGGTTTAGGGTAGGAGTTCTGTGTGATTTGTTAAGTAAGCATGCCCTGTGGGTCAGATAAGACAGACTAACATAGGGCTGCAAAGACCAACTCTTATTAAGAAAATTTTCTATCCAGGAGGCCTTTAGTCATTAAATGGCAACAAAAATTATCTGAAACTTATTTCCAAAGCCCTTGATCAAGTTCCAGTGCCCTTCAGAAGAGTCCCAAGCATCTGACTCATTCCAACATATTCTTTTGGTAGCAATAATTTTTATTAAAGTTTTGAGACTTAAATAATGTTAGGTTAGGAGGATATTATTAATAATAATTCATAATCACATCTTTATTAATATTGGGAGGCCTAATTCTTTTTTCTGAATTTGTTCTTCAGGGGAAAAGAGTGTATGTTCAAACACATTGTGTTGACAATTCCTGTAATAAAAAAAATTCAATAACTATAGAATGCTCTAGCCCAAAGGAACACAAATTCCAAATCTCCTACTTGGTTCAGACCATGTCTTCACTCTCCAAATAAGATTTATGACTCCACTTGGGACTTGCATTACTGGGCAGTCAGGGAACTTTCCTAGGAAAGGGAACATGTATCTAAGTCATGACAGAGTTCTGACAGATTTTTCTCCTGGAGAGGATGGGAAAATTGAGAGTTACTTTAAATCCCCTTAAGACTCTTTTGATAGGAACCAGTGAAGCAAGTTTAAGGTAATGTCATTTTCTTCTCCTGCTTTATCAGTACTATCTAAGATAAATTTCACCTACTAAACTGCAGTATATCAGCATTTTAGTGAACATGCAACAAATTTTTCCAAATAAGAAGTTATTCAAAATGTTTTACCAAAAATAATTGTTTTCCAGTATTGTGAGAACTGGATAAGCTGTAATTTTCTCAGTATGATTTAAATACTTTAAAAAAATAAAAAAACAGCATAAAGTAAACAGCTTGCCTAATTTTTAACATATATAAGGTATTATGTTACCGATGTATGTTCTATATATTTTGTGACTAACAGGCTAAGCTGTTTAAATACTATGACATATCATTCCAGATTCAGAAAACTGGACTTCATATGCTACTCCTGAGTTCTCCCTGATTATTCTTCCTGTTGATTACTTGCTTTAATAAAGGTTAAGAAATGTCTCAGAAACTGTTCTTTCATCCTTTTCTGCACTTATTTTCTTTCATTATTTATCCTTCTAGTTTTCTTTTGTGATTTTTACTGCCTATGACAATGGTACAGAATGTTAAATGTCAGGTAATAATAATATTCTCCAGTAATGATCAACATAGAAATGAAATATTAATTATTTTCAAATTTTCCTTTTTAACTTTGCTGGAGGAAATAAGATATCAGTGTAAAAGTCTCTTAATATTCATGCATATAATTATAAAATATGCAAAACTCCTCTTGCTCCTAGTACAGAACAACAAACCATATAAAAGGAATTTTACCTTGGATTTCACCCTTTTTTTTTCTGAAGTGCATGGCTATTTCAAAGTAAAGTATCCTCCTGTGTATGATATATCTAGCTCAATTCTGAAATCTTTGACAATAGCTAAATGCAGCTGAATAGTTAATATATGGTGCATTAACCTTCACAGCAAATGTTCTCATTTTGTGAGTTTAGTCATAATAGGCTTTTTCAAACACTGAGTATCTCTTTTAAAATTAGTTTCCTTCAGAGTTATTTAAATATGTACTGTGCTCTCTCTTTTGCTCACCCAAAAGAACGGTCACCATGAAAAATTTTCTAACCTCCCCCATACTGCATTCGTACTCCATTTGTATATAGTTGTTGTTTATTCTAACAATAATGTAATCAAGCTTAAAGCAGTTTCTAAAATGGGTAATGTATTATAATTTTTGTTAATGTTTTTTCAAGGTAAAAAATTTCTTTCATAAACTCAAATCTTGTCACATTGTGGAATGATTTTCCTAAAACATCAATGAGAGTTGCAAAGTATAGGATATTATTACAGCTGATATTGCAAAATTGAAATTAAAATATTAAATTAAGTCATATTCTTCTTCTATATATGCTCCAAAATACTCTTTTGCATCTCACTCTTTCATCTCCTTCTTATGCATTTTTTTTTTTTAGTTTCCAGAAACTAATTGATATCAGCCTTTTCATCTGTTGGAACTCTTTCTCTCACAAATTTTCAGCAAAATCTGTACTGTTTGATTTCCAGTGTCAGGAGTCAGCTAGGAGGAGTGATCAAAATTCTACTCCAAACAGGTAAAACCATAGGGAACATAATTGGGTCAAATAACTTGCTAATATCAGAAATAGACATGTGTTTAGGCACAAATAAACCCTGCTATTCAAAAATGTCCTGGCGGCTTTTCACCTTAAGTTCTTCCTTTGGCTTCCTTTGCCCATTTGTTTTGTACAATTGAATTACTCTTCTTGTCAGGAGATTTGGTCATTGGGAAGACTAACAGGAGGCTAATGCATGTCTGCATCTATAAATGTTAACATTTAGTTTTGTAACAATAAATTTATTTTATCTATAATGACAACAATTTCACTTGAAATATTAAATTAGATTTCATAAGAAAATATAATGTTTTTTTTCTTAAGCTTTGAAGAAAATTTAGATTATCAGATTTTCAGAACAGCTTTTCTTGGTCATAAGGAAATGATCCAGTCATTTCTTTTAATTCTTCCATATTTTTCATAGTCATTAAGTTGAGGAATGAGTACGTACCAATTTTATGACTCAATATAATGATTATGGACATTAAAATACTCCCTCATAAGCATATGAATGTGTATTAGTGTTCTGTTTGGACTAGCAAAAACCAGAAAGAGATGCAACATAATTTCATTCTTTCTCTCTTTATATCTTATGATCACCTTAGTTCCCCTAAGCTTTTATTGATGTGTAAAACTATTAATTTCTTCTTGTCTTGACTTCCTTTCTTGCTTTCTCATTTTTTCTTCCTTTCTTCTATTATTCATTTTTAGATGAGTATCACAAGAATATAATCCACTATTCTGAATCTATACCAGCTTAAAAAGTTTCCACTTGATATAATAATAAAAACATAAATGGTTTAAAGAGAGTCATGAATAGTCCTGAACCATTACTATTTCAGAATTTATTAAGTGACCCAGCTTCATTTGAAATAAAAATTTTATTTAGTAATTGATGTAAAAATAGATAGAAAGAATCTACCATATAATATTCAACTGGAATTTAAATATAATTATTTTATTAAATTTAGGGAAATATTTTGTGAAAAATTCCACATAAGATGCTACAATGCAGCATATGAGGGTCTTCAAAAACTTCATGGAAAGTATATATTATGAAAAAATAATTCATGTATTTCAAAATTATTTTGTGCTAGAATGAACTCACACTAACTTGTAATATGGCTGAACAAGATCTACTTTGAGATATTAAGAAGTATAAGACATCAGTTTCAAAAGAGCTTCTATTGGAGCAACATTAATTCTGCTAAAGGAGACAAGAATAAACATCAAACTTATAATGAAGGCTAGGTGGAAAACAGTGAAATCACTTAGCCTTTATGAAAATTTTTTGGAGACAATAGAACAAAGAACCAACAGTTTACAAATAAATCATATTTTTTTCTTTTTTTTTTAAAAAGAAAGATGACTTTGAAGATGACTTTGCAATAGCAGACTATCCACATTAATTTATGAGGAAAAATGTATGTTCTTTGTGCCCTGATTGAAGAGGAGCCACAATTAACAGCAAAAAGAATATCCATGTCATGGAAATCTCAGTTGGTTCAAGATACACAATTCTGACTGAAATATTAATTTTGAGTAATCTTTCCATTTGACGATGGCTAAAACTGTTGCACCTAGAGCAGCTACATACAAGAGTAGAACTTTTAATAGAAATTAAAAATTAAAATTGAATAATCTTTCCACTTGATTAAAGCCAAAAATATTGTTTCTGGATCAGATACAGACAAAAGCAGAGCAGAGCTTGCTCTTGGAATTTTAAATCACTGGGCTCACCAATAATGATTCACTATCCTGAAGCTTTTTTTTTTTTTTTTGATGAATTGTAAAAAGAAATGAAACATTGCTTTACCAATATGATCCTAAAGAAAAAGTACAAGCAAAACAGTGGCTACCAAGCAATGGAAGTGATCCAGTCAATGCAAAAATGGACCAATTAAGAGCAAAGGTCACGGGAAAGGTCATAGTTTTTGGGGATGGTGGGGGCATTTTGGTTGCTGACTTTCAGGAGGGCTAAAGAATCATAGTATTGACTTTATTATGAAGGTGTTTTGAGAAAGTTCACCACACAGCCTTACCAAAAATAGACATTTGGGAGAGCTTCACCAGAGAGTTTTCTCCACCATGACAATGTTACTGCTAATTCTCATCAAACAAGGGAATTTTGCAAGAGTTTTGACAGGAAATATTAGACCTTAAATCCTGATATAGCTCTTTTGACCTTTATTTTTTGTCTCTTAATCTTAAAAAATCTTTAAAAGTTCACATTTTTCTTCAGATAATAATGGAAAAAAGGACTTTATTGACATGGTTAGATTCCCAGGATGCTTAGTTCTATAGGGATGACTAAGTGGCTGGTATTTTTGCTTAGAAAAAGTGTCTTTAACTTCATGGAGCTTATGTTGAAAAATAAAAGTTTATTTTCTTTCATTTTTATCAACAAACTTCATTTTTCTAATGACCTCTTTGAAGTTTTTTATGTGTAGTAACATCTCAGATATCATGTAATATCAGAATTCAGTCCCCACAGGAGTCAGTCCTAAAGGTTTCTTCTTGCTTTCCAGGAGATCTCTCAGTCAGTGTCCCCGGACAACAAAGCATTCCTCCCAGGGAGTGCAGAGACCACTCAGCTCCCCCCAAGGCTGAAAGCTCAAGTACAGCAGAGGTGCCAGAGCTGGCCATGCTCTAGGACCCACTGAACTGTTCTGCCAGTGCCTGTGGTCTTCCCACAATGTCAGCACACAGCCAGCCACCAAGGAGATGGAGCAACCACTTCACCAGCATTCAACCCCGGCCTCTGAACACTGTTAGCATCTACTTGCTGCTGCAGTGAGTAGCCCAATACAAAAATCAATATAGTGCAAGACAGACATTTCTTGTCCCCAGACCTGCTTGGGGAGCCAGCCATCTGACCAGTTTCTGCCCATACCAAGCACCTGTCTTACACATCAATTTTCCTTAGCTCTACACCTCCTCTTGGCTCCTGAATAGGGTGACCAGACGTCCCGCTTCTGGCAGGACAGTCCCACTTTTCAACAATTTGTCCCGCATCCCACAGCATTTTAAAAAGTCCCAATTTTTGGAAAGAATGCATGAACGGGCGGAAGAACAAGAAGGGAATATACGGTTTTCAGTTGCCATGTGGCTATTTCACCAGAATATGAGTTTTATATTATTGTTGTTAATTTTATAATATTAAACTAATAACAAATAATTGCTGAGAAGTGATTATCAAGAACTGGTTATCAAAGTTTGCATTGTTGTCAGGCCCTGCCCTGCCCCGTCCCCTGCCCTGCCCCCTGCCCAGCCATGTCGTCCCCCCTTACCGATGTTAAAATCTGGTCACCCTACTCCTGAAGTCTCTTGCTGCTTCACTGTGCCCCCAGAGTGATGTTTCTGTGTAGTTTTGTCCAGCCAGAGGTGGCTGAAATTCACTTTCCCCTGTACCGCTATACACACGTTTTTATTTTTTTATTTTATTTTATTTTTTTTATTGAATGTTAACTGTGTACATTGATACTCTTCTGGGGTACAGTGTGGGAGTTTTCACATGCATTCTGAAATACTTCCATCAAACTGGTCAACACAGCCTTCATGTCATTTTCTCAGTCATTGCTTTAAAATGTTCACATTCTACTCTTAGAAAGATTCACCTGTACCCCTATAAGACAAACCTCAAAAGTAATCCCTCCAAACCCCCTCCCTCCTCCCATTCCCCCCTCCCTTCTCCCTCACCCCTCTACATGTTCTTAGGCTATTTGGTTATAGCTTTCATATACAAGGTTTAAATTAGTCTTATAATAGGGGTGTGTACATTGGATACATTTTTCTCCATTCTTGTGATACTTTGCTCAGAAGAACATTCTCCAGCTCCATCCATGTGAACATGAAGGATGTAAATTCTCCATCCTTCTAGTAGGTTTTTATTTAGTGTAGCTTAGTGAGATCGCTGGAATTCTCTTCTGATGAGGTGGTAAGAGAATGCCAGGGATGCTGGTCCAGTTCCTAGTGGTCTTGTGTCTTGTCCTGTTACCCTGTGAGGGTTTTTAACTCATTCTAGTTTTGGGGATGGGGACAAGGGTTTTGTTGGCTGTAGGAAGGCAAATCATATTATCTGAAGAGACTGGTTGCCCAGTGGCCTGTTGGTAATGACTCTGTACCTTCGAGCTGCAAGGAGGGAGCTGGAGGAGGAACAATGCTTCTATCTGCCTCCAGGTCTGTATGTACTCTTTTTCAAGACTCAAAGTGTGACTCAGTATCACCCATGGATTTTGATGTTCCCTTCAGCTTTATAAGTGTTGTCAGTGGAATTTCCTCCCATAGTCTCCAAAGATGCCTGACAGTCTTTGTTTTTCTTCTCTTCCTCTTCTTCCTTTTCCTTCTTTCTCCTCTTTCTCCTTCTCCTTCTTCCTCCTCTCCCTGTTCCTCTTCCTCTTCTCTGCATGGCATATATATATATATATATATATTCGTGTAAAGTTGAGAAAGGCTGAATCCTGGGTTGTTATCCTGAAGTCATCTTAGACCAGAAATAAGCATGTGATATTTTGAAGTTCCTTTTAGTGATTTTGTTTACAATGGTTAAGAGAAACAATAGGAAAATCTCATGACACGTTTCTTGTCTGTGATTATTTACAAAAGCTAGGCGAGACTGAGGGCGGCTGGAAGACCATCTGGGTACATACAGTGGCAGTCCAGGAGAGAGACTCAGGGCCAGAACTCAGGCAATCAGTGGAAATGGAGACAATAGAATGGGCAGGAGGGTTGCCAGAAGGATAGATGCAAGTTTATTGTTGATTAGATACAGCTGCAGAGAGAAAGGGTAGATTTTCAATATTTTGCTGTTTTCTGGCTTCAATGACTGAGCAAATAGGTGAAAGTGCTGCTCAAAGGGACAGGGAGTTTGAGAGTAAATAATTATTTTTACTAGACTAATATTATGAGTTTCTTTTGGATATGTTGAGATTAGGCTGCTTATATAAGGAGTAGGAGGTAAACACATGGGGTCAGAGCTCAGATATTTTGGTCATTAGCATATTACAATGCCAAGGAACTGATTGAACTTAAACCAAAGAACTGAATACATTTTTCAAGGGTGCATATGTAGAATATGGAGATAAGAGGGCCAAGGTCAGAAGCTTTGAGATCATGGTAATTTGTGGTGTGAATAGTGGAAGGGATGGCATCAAAAGATGAGAAGGAAAGGCTGTGAGCATGAGAGAAAGGGTAAAGCCCAGGGACTGGTGATACTGAGGAGGGGGAGGGGTGAGGGAAGGAGAGAAGGAGGGGGATGAGAGAAGGGGAGGAGGAAGGAAGAAAGGAGAGCTCCCCCTTAGGAATGGGTGGATGAGCTGGATTGAGAAATGTTCCATCTAGGTGCGTGGAAATCATGGCTAAAATATAAACTTTGCCAAATAAGGAAAATCCTAAGGTATATACTCTGATTGCCAGAATTGAGGAGGGAACTCAGCTAAAGTAGTGAACAAAAGCTGATGTATTAGCATTTTATTACTTATCCCACAGAAGTGAATGGATTTCCTGAGCATGTTGAATATGAGTATTAGAGAGTCAAGGATGCCATAAGCCATCCATTCAGCTTCTAGGACAGACAACATACCTTAGTAATTGGAGTAATAAAGCCCACATGGAGCCAGAGTCAAGTTTATAATTTCCTCATCTATTGGGGAGCCAGGACACAGTAAAGAGGTTATCTTGTGTGTAGCCCAAAAAACTCCACCCACTGGTGTCTGAAAGAAGCTAGTATTGCTCCACCATCCTTGAATGCTGGGTGGGTAATAAAATCTGAATGCAGAACATAGAGAGATGCCACCCCAGACACAGTGCTGAGGACAAACTCAGAGGAAAAAGCTCAAAGCATGGAGGAGAGTCATCTGGGTGGAAAGACTAGGATGACTATAGGTAATCATAATGTATGATTTCAAATAGCTAAAGGGAGAATATTAAACAGTTCTCAACACAAAGAGATGATAAATGTTTGAAACAATGGATGTGGTCATCACCTTGATCTGACCACTATACATTATATGTATCAAACATCATAATGTACCCCATAAATATAAACAATTATTATTTCAGTTAAAAATATAAATTTAAAAATTAGATTGAAATAAACTATGATAGCATTGGATTGTGAACATAGAACTTGAAGTATTTCAATTTTTGCAACAACTTGGTGTTTTAGTTTGTGTTTAAAATTTAAAATGGCAAACTGTGAATTAGGAGGCATAAAAGTGTTTGCTAAGTAGAATTTTTCCTTATACATTAACTATTTTACTGATTTTGAATGGTTATTTTTCAATTAAAAAAATAAATAATAGAGTGGATGCAGATAAAGAGAAAATTAGTGAAATGTAAAATGTCTGATAGAGACCATATAGAAGGGACCACAGAGAGATAAAGACATGGGGCATATAAAAAAAGGAGTGAAGAGACATGGAAAATAATGAGAAGCTTCAATATACAGCTAATAGAAGTTCTGGAAGAAGAAAGTAAAGAAACTGATGGAGAAGAAACCTTAAAAAGAATTATTAAAAATTATTTAGAGTTAAATAAAAAACAATCCTAAGTTTGAAAAGGAATGTAGAACCCCAAGCAAGATAAAACAAAACAAATCTACCTCTAGAAACCTTATATTAAAATTTCAAAACACCCTAGATAAAAGGGAAAAAACAAAAAGCCTCAAAAGTTAAAACAGATTATGTATAACAAAACAAGTCAAGTGGAAAGTTGACTTCTCAGGCACATTCTCTGTTATTAGAGATATCAGAAGATAATGTAATAACTTCAAGATGCAAGAGAAAACTAAGTTGTAGATCCACTTACTTGTCATTCAAGAAAAGGCAAATATTTTATGCATTTCTAAGAAAGGTTACTATTTACTATCTCTTCTAGCAAGAACTAGTAAGGAATTTGCTTCAATTAAAAGGAATCCAGAAGCTTCTTTCCAGAAGGAAGGAGTTGGAAGCCCACATAGATATGGAAATTTGATTTATATCTGACTGGGTATTGCTCACCAGTAGGGAAAGATATATGAATGGGCATTTCATTATCTTCAAGGGAAAAACAAAGTGAAATTGGATCCTTGCTTCACTCAATATACAAAGATCAATCTTAGTGGAATAATTTTCTAGGTAGAATTCCTATAGAAGAAAATATAGGAATGTATCTTCATGACCTTAGGGTAAGGAAGAGTTCATGAAATCAAAGAAAAAAATTTGATAAATATGACAATGTTTAAAAAAAAAACTCCAACAAAAAGATTGGTATGTAGAATAATTTTCAGAAGAGAAAATTCAAATGGTTAGAAACTTAGTAAAAAGAGACTTACCTATTCTAGTAATCAGAGAAATCCAAATTAAATCACAATGGAAGAGCAGCCTGGCAAAAAGGTTAACAGACTATGTCAAAAGTTGGAGATGATGTGGCATGAAAATCTGGAGATACCTTATGTCCTTTCCCAGTAGTGAATGAATATTTACAGTGACCATTAAACGAGGTTGTAAGTTATAGTATATTCATATAGCAGAGTGCTATATAGAAGTGAAAGGGAATGAACATAAGCTATGTCTATATGTGTGTGCATGACATATGCTGAGTGAGTAAAGTAAGTTGCAGAAGAATACATATTCTATGATACCATTCACATACGATTTAAAAACAATAGTCCACATGGGGTGTGTGTATGTGATTATGAAGAGATGCATGGAAAAGTATAGCCCAAATTTAGGAGGGAGAGTTATGTGATCTGGAAGCATCCACAGGGCATTTTGCCTGCGTTGAAAATGTTGTTTATTAAACCTAGAGGTAAGAATGGGTATTTGTTGTTTCATTTGTATTCCTTTTTTGATATTAAATATTGCATAATATTTTTCTTTTCTTTTTTTATTGAATGGTAACTATGTACATTATTGCCCTTCTGGGGTACAGTGTGGGGTTTTCACATGCAATCTGAAATACTTCCATCAAACTGGTCAACACAGCTTTCATGTCATTTTCTCAATTATTGTTTTAAAACGTTCACATTCTACTCTTAGGGGAGACTGATTTTAAGCCATCCAGTTTATGGTAATTTGTTACAGCAGCTGCAGGAAATTAATACACATTTTTTTTCAATTTTTGTTTTTTAAACATTTTATTTTTCATTTCATTTTATTTTATTTATTTTTGAGACAGTCTCAAGCTGTCACCCTGGGTAGAATGCTGTGGCATCACAGCTCACAGCAACCTCAAACTCTTGGGCTTAAGTGATTCTCTTGCCTCAGCCTCCCAAGTAGCTGGGACTACAGGCACCTGCCACAACACCTGGCTATTTTTGTTGTTGTTGTTGCAGTTGTCATTGTTGTTTTAGCTGGCCCTGGGCTGGGTTCAAACCTGCTAGCTTCAGTATATGTGATCAGCTCCCTACCCACTGAGCTATGGGTGCTGCCATTTTATTTTATTATTTATTTATTTATTTTTGAGACAGAGTCTCAATATGTTGCCCGCAGTAGAGTGCTGTGATGTCACAGCTCACAGCATTCTCAAACTCTTGGGCTTAAGCAAGAGTTAAGCCTCAGCCTCAGCCTCCCAATTAGTTGGACTGCAGGTGCCTGCAACAATGCCTGGTTATTTTTTGTTGCAGTTTCATTGTTTAGCTGGCCCCAGCCAGTTTCAAACTCACCATCCTCTATGTATGTGGCTGGTGCCATAACCACCATGCTACGGGTGCTGAGCCTTATTTTATTTTATTTTTGAGACAGTGTCTCACTTTGTCATCTCCAGTAGAGTGCCTTGGAGTCATAGCTCACAGCAACCTCAGACTTCTGGGCTCAAGTAATTCTCTTGTCTTAGCCTCCAGAGTAGCTGGAATTATAGGTGCCCACCAAAATGGCTGGTGGAATTACAACTCACAGCAATCTCAAATTCTTGGTCTCAAGCAATTCTTTTGCCCCAGCCTCCCAAGTAGCTGGGACTACAGGCACTGCCACAATGCCTAGCTATTTTTTTTTGTTCTTGCAGTTGTCATTGTTGCTTTAGCCAGCCTGGGCAAGATTTAAGCGAGCCTTGGTGTATGTGGTTGGCACCCTACCCACTGAGCTATGGGCACTGCCCAGGCTGGCTATTTTTTAGAGGTAGGGTCTTGCTTTAGCTCAGGCTGGTCTTGAACTTGTGAGGTCAGGAGATCCACCAGCCTCAGCCTCCCAGAGTGCTAGCATTACAGGCATGAGCCCAACATTTTATTTTTTTAAATTGACAAATAATAATTGCACATGTTCATGGGGGACATAGTGATGTTTTGATACATATAATGTATAGTGATCAGATCAGAATAATTGGCATGTCCATCATATCAAACATTTATCATTTTTTTGGTGTTGGGAACTTTCAGTATTCTCCTTCTAGTTATTTGAAACTATATGTTGTTAACTGTAGTCATCCTGAGAGGTATAGAGCACTAAAACTTATTCCTCCAATCTAGCTGTCATTTATATCCTTTAACAAATCTCTCTCTCCTATCCCCTTCATTCCCCTACCCTTCCTGACCTCTAGCATCCTCTGTTCTTTTTACTTTTATGAGATCAGCCTTTTTTAGCTTCCATATATGGGTGAGAACATTAAGTGTTTAACTTTCTGTTACTGATTAATTTCACTTAATATAATGTCCTCCAGTTCCATTCATGTTGCCTCATATGCTAGGATTTAATTCTTTTTTATGGCTGGATAGTATTCTACTGTGTATAAATACCCCGTTTTCTTTATCCATTCATCTGTTGTTGGATACCTAGGTTAACCACAGTCTTGGCTTTTGTGAATAGCACTGCAATTAAAACGTGGGTGTAGATGTCTCCTTGATATACTGATTTCATTTCTTTTGGATAAATGCCCATTAGTGAGATTGCTGAATCATATGGTAGAGTCAATGGTTCACTGAAGAAACCCCACACTGTTCTCCATAGTGGCTATACTAGTTTTAATTCCTATCAACAGTGTGTAAGAGTTTCCTTTTTGCCATATCTTCACCAGCATTTTTTATTTTTTGTTTTTTCATCTTTTTTTTTGAGATGGGGTCTGGCTCTGTTGGCTGGGTTGGAGAGCTGTGGTCTCACAGCAACTTCAAACTCCTGGGCTCAAGTGATCCTTTAACCTCAGACTCCTGAGTAGGTGGGACTACAGGGACCTGTCAGCATACCCAGCTAATTTTTCTATTTTTAGTTGAGATGGGGTCTCACTCTTGTCCTGGCTGGTCCCAAACTTCTGAGCTCAAGGGATCCTCCTGCCTCAACCTTCCAGAGTGCTAGGATTATAGGTGTGAGTGACCACACCTGGCCTATTTTTTGTCTTTTTGATAGTAGCCATTATAACTGGGGTGAGATGATCCCTCATTTGTGGTTTTGTCCCTGCGATAAGGGACGTTGACCATTTTTTCATATATTTGTTGGCTATTGTATGTCTTCTTCTTCTTCTTTTTTTTTTTTTTTTTGAGACAGAGTCTTGCTATGTCACCCTTGGTAGACTGCCGTGGCATCACTGCTCACAACAACCTCAAACTCTTGGGCTTAAGTGAGTCTTTTGCCTCAGCCTCCCAAGTAGCTGGGACTACAGGTGCCTGCCACAACACCTGGCTATTTTGGTGTTGCAGTTGTCATTGTTGTTTGGCAGGCCCAGGCTGGGTTCAAACCTGCCACCTCTGGTGTACCATGTTTCCTGGAAAATGAGACCTACCCAAAAAATAAGCCCTAGCAGGATTGCTATGCATTTGTTAAATATAAGCCCTACCCTGATAATAAGAGCTAGTGATGGGCGTGGCTATCCATCACTAGCGCTAGCCCCACCAACAAGGTTGGCTCCCCCTGTCAGGCTCCAGAAGAAGATGACTTAACTGTAATTGAATAAATGTAGATTGTTGTATTATACTTAATAAAAAAAACTGTAATTGTGGGAGAGACCCTGAGCCAGCACCCACAAAATTCTACACAGTAGAATACTATTCAGCCATAAAAAAGAATTAAGTTAAATTAAATTAAATCCTAGCATATGAGCAAAAATCCTTGACATCCCCTGAAAGTAAGCCCTAGTGTGTCTTCTTCTTTTTTTTTTTTTTGGCTGGGGCTAGGTTTGAACCCACCACCCTTGGCATATGGGGCCAGAGCCCTACTCCTTGAGCCATAGGTGCCACCCCTAGTGTGTCTTCTTGAGAAAAAATAAATATAAGACAGTGTCTTATTTTGGGGAAAACACAGTATGTGGCTGGCGCCCTACCCACTGAGCTACAGGTACCACCCTATTGTATGTCTTCTTTTGAGAAACATGTTTCAGATCATTTGCCTATTGGTTTTTTTTTTTATGCTCTTGAGATGTTTGAGCTCCTTGTGTATTCTGGATAGTAATTCTCTGTTGGATGAATAGTTTGCAAATATTTTCTCCTGTTCTACAGGTTGTCTTTTCACTCTGTTGATTGCTTCTACTGCAGAAGCTTTTTAGTTTGACATAATACCATTTTCTGGTTGTAGCTTTTGAAGTCCTTTTTTTTTTTTTTTTTTAGAGACAGACATCTCACTTTGTCTCCCACCATAGGTAGAGTGCCGTGGCCTCAGACCTCAAACTCTTGGGCTTAAGTGATTCTCTTGCTTCAGCCTCCCAAGTAGCTGGGACTACAGGTGCCCACCACAATACCCAGCTATTTTTTGTTCTTTTTTGAGACAGAGCCTCAAGCTGTCACCATGGGTAGAGTGCCATGGCATCACAGCTATAGCAACCTCAAACTCTTAGGCTTAAGAGATTCCCTTGCCTCGGCCTCCCAAGTAGGCGTCCTCCACAATGCCTGGCTTTTTTTTGGTTGTAGTTGTCATTGTTGTTTGGCGGGCCCAGGCCGGGTTCAAACCTGCCAGCTCTGGTGTATGTGGCTGGAGCCTTAGCCACTTGAGCTACAGGTGCCAAGCCACGCCCAGCTATATATATATATATATATATATTTTTTTTTTTTTTTGTAGAGACAAAGTCTCACTTTATTGCCCTTGGTCTCCTGAGTAGCTGGGACCACAGGCGCCCGCCACAAGGCCCGGCTATTTTTTGGTTGCAGCCATCATTGTTGTTTGGCGGGTCCAGGCTGGGGATTCGAACCCGCCACCTTAGGTGTACGTGGCTCTGCGCCTTAGCCAGTTGAGCTATAGGCGCCGAGCCATGTCCAGCTATTTTTAAAGATGGGGTTTCACTCTTGCTCAGGCTGATCTCAAACCTGTGAGCTCAGGCAATCCGTCTGTCTCCGCTTCCCAGATGCTAGGATTAAAGGCGTGAGACACTGCCTGGCCCCTGCTTTTGAGGTCTTAATCATCAAATCTTTTCCAAGATCAATGCCCAAAAGTGTTTTCCTATGTTTTCTTCTAAGAGTTTTATAGTTTTAAGTTTCCCTAGAACAATTTATTGAAGAGACTGTCCTTTCCCTACTGTGTGTTCATGGCACCTTTATCAAAGATAAATTCATTATATCCCTTGTTTAAAAAAAAAAGAAGTTCACTATAGGTGTGTGGGTTTATTTCTGAGTTCTCTTTCTGTTCTTTTGGTCTGTGTGTCTGTTTTTATGCCAATACCATGCTGTTTGGTTACTACATCTTTTTCATTTTCCTTTTTTTAAGAGACAGAGTCTTACTCTATCACCCAGGCTAGAGTGCCCTGGCATCAGCCTACCTCAAAGAAACTTCAAACTCCTGGGTCTAATTGATCCTCCTGCCTCAGCCTCCATAGTAGCTGGGAGTACAGGCACCTGCCGTAAGCCTGGCTAACTTTTTTTATTTTTAGTAGAGATGGGGGTCTCTCTCTTGCTCAGGCTGGTCTTGAACTCCTGACTTTAAACAATCTACTCACTTTGGCCTTCCAGAGTGCTAGGATCACAGACATGACCTCGTGTCTGGCTAGCTGTGGTGATTTTAAAGTATGTCCACAATTTCTGTGATAATCCTACTCTCAAAAGGTGTAGAGAAATTCTCCACCCCTTGAATGCACCTGGAATTAATGATTCACTCCTGAGAAGCAGACTGTGGCAAATGGTGTGTGACTTTTGAAATCAAGTCAGCAAAGGCACTACAGCTTTATCCTTGCTTGCTCATTGGATCACTCACTCTGGGAGAATCCAGCCTCTTGTCCTGAGAACACTCAGAGAGCTCTATGGAAAGATCCACATGGCGAGGAATTGAGGCCTCCTGCCTACAGCCACATGAGTGAGCCAGGAAGCGGATCTCCCAGGCCCAGTAAGCCTTCAGATGACCACAGTCCTGTCCAACATCTTAACTGTAATCGTGGGAGAGACCCTGAGCCAGCACCCACGTAAACCACTCCCAGATTCTTGACTCACAGAAACTGTGAGATATAGAAGTGCTAACTTTGGGGGTCACTTGTTACACAGCAGTAGATAATTAATACAGTAGTTCCACAGTGTGTCTTGTTACCTGGTGGGGCAAGTCTCCTTAGCATCCTCACTACTACCACTATTTACTGAGCACCGACGATATGTCAAGCACCGATTTAGGTGGTAGGTACATCATAGTGAACAAGAGAGATAAAATTCCTCCCTCAGGGAGCTCACAGTCCAGTGGAGAAGACAGTGAAGAAAGAAATATGTAATGTGAAGTTGGGTGTATGTGTCTGTGACAAATGCTGTGAAGAAAAAATGTAGGCAGCCTCGGATATGCCAGGGAACCCCTCTGAGGAGGTGACATTCCATTCTTGAATGTGGGTATCTGGGTATCAGGGGAGGGGCATTCCTGGCAGGGGGAACAGCCAGTGCAAAGGCCCTGACGAAGTAGTTGTTTTGTTTGTTTAAATGATAGCCAAGATGCTAGTGTGGCTGGAGTGGAGTGAATGAGAGGGTATGAAACCACCCTTGATAAATTGATAAAGGGGCGCAAGCTGAGAACCGTGTAGGGGCCTAACCCCTGCAAAGGCATGGGCATGGTTCATAATAATGACAACTGTCAGCCTCCCCTAGTTTGCTTTCCTGTAATTGCTACTCGGAATCATAGCTGATATTCATAAAAATTCTTAACTCTTTCCTTAGATAATATCACCTTTGTGAAACTTAAGGCTAGTCTTTGCTTTGTTTTGTTTTTTTGAGACAGAGTCTCATTTTGTTGCCCTCAGTAGAGTACTATGGTGTCATAGCTCACAGCAACCTCAAACTCTTGGGCTCAAGCTATCTATCCTCTTGCCTCAGCCTCCTGAGTAGCTGGGACTATAGGCTCCCACCACCACAACAGGCTGTTTTTAGAGGTGGGGTCTCACTTGTTGCTCAGGCTGGTCTCAAATTCCTGAGCTCAGGCAATCCACCGTCTTGGCATCCCAGAGTGCTAGGATTATAGGTGTGAGCCACTGTGCCCAGTCACTAAGGCTAGGTTTTGAAATATCGTTCAGGCTTTGTGTTCCAGTGGATTGATTAACCCACCCAGACCAGTGAAAGAACTGACTCAACTGGTCTTGCAACCCCCACCCAGGAACTGACTTAGCAGAAGAAGACAATTGCTGGCTTGGCGCTGTAGCACAGTGGTTATGGGGCCAGCCACATACACTGAAGTTGGCAGGTTCAAACCCAGCCTGGGACAGCTAAAACAACAATGACAACTGTAACAAAAAATAGCCGGGTGTTGTGGTGGGCGACTATAGTCCCAGCTGCTTGGGAGGCTGAGGCAAGAGAATCGCTTAAGCCCAAGAGTTTGAAGTTGCTGAGCTATGACACCACGGTACTCTACCAAGGGCAACATGGTGAGACTCTGTCTTGGAAAAAAAGAAGACAATTTCTATACCCCAATGGGTCCATCTCAAACCCAATCAGTAGAACCGATTGCCCAGCCCTTTTCTTACCAAACTGTCTTTATTTTATTTATTTATTATTTTTTTTAAGACAGAGTCTCACTATGTTGCCCTTGTTAGAGTGCTATGGCATCACAGCTCACAGCAACCTCAAACTCTTGGGCTTAAGTGATTCTCTTGCCTCAGCCTCCCAAGTACTGGGACTACAGGCGTCCACCACAATGCCTGGCTATTTTTTTGTTGTAGTTGTCATTGTTGTGTAGCAGGCCTGGTCTGGGTTCAAACCCTCCAGCCCCAGTTTATGTGGCTGGCACCCTAACCATTGAGCTACAGGCGCTGAACCTGCCAAACTATCTTTAACCCCCCCCCTTTTTTTTAACCTTAAAAATGGTGGGTTTTTTTGTGCAACTAGCCCAACTTTCAACACCCTTTCCTCTGAATTCTTAGGGAGACGGATTTGAGAAATTCCTCCTATCTCCTCGCTTGGTGCTCTGTGGTAATATTAAACTCTTTCTCTGCTGCAACCCCACTGTCTCCATGCGGCGATACAACTCAGCTGGGCTGTAACAAGATGAAGAAGGGCATGAGGGTTGGGATGCATCTTTAGGCCATAGTCAGGACCCTAACTATGATCCAAAGGGGAGATGAACTGGGAAGAGTGACCTCACCTCTGGGGGCCTCAGTTTCCTCTTCTGAGGAATGGACAGGATGACAACTGCTTCTGAAAGTTGCTGTGGGACTCAGGGATCTCTTGACAGTGGTTAGTGGCACAGGTGAGACATTCTGGCTACTCTGATTCTGTGTGACCTTGGGTGAGGGGTGCCTCTCTGGACTTTGCATTGTGTCAGGGCGGGCTGCAGCTGACCAGACTCCATCCTTGGTTCCCAGAGTCTGGCCTTGGCACCTTGATGCCAGGTATTCTTTTTTTTTTTTTTTTTTTGAGACAGACCCTCAATATTCCCCTGGGTAGAGTGCTGTGGCATCACAGCTCACAGCAACCTCCAACTCCTGGGCTCAAGCGAGTCTCTTGCCTCAGCCTTCCAAGTAGCTGGGATCACAGGCACCCGCCACAACGCAAGGCTATTTTTTGGTTGCAGCCATTATTGTTGTTTGGTGGGCCCAGGCTGGATTCGAACCTGCCACCTTGGGTGTATGTGGCTGGCGCCTTAGCCACTTGAGCCACAGGTGCCGAGCCGACTCCAGGTATTCCTTCCTCTCTCCTCTTCACCCTTCTCCTTCCCTCATCCTCATCCTCTGCCTCCTCTTCTCCCTTCCTTTCCTTCCCTTTCTTCTTCCCTTTTTTTTCCTGATTCCTTCCTCCTCTTTCTCCCTCATTCTCCCTCCTCCTCCATCTGTCTCATCCCTCCTCCTCCTTCCCTCCGCCCCTCTCTCCATCCTGAATCAACATTCCAGTCTGTGGAAAAACACAGCACAGGCTTCCTTCCTGTCCTTGGCAGGGCTCCAGAGAGGGCCTGGGCCATTGTGTGTTCTGGCCTCAAGGTCACCCCATCCCCATCCTTTGCCCTCCCCACTGTAGTTACTTGAGAAAAGGCCTCTTGGGTGATGGGGAAGGAATAGGGACCAAGAGAGGTGTGGTCTGTTTCTCTGTCCATGCCTGGTAGAATCTGAGAGCTCCAAGCACCCTCCAGGCTTGTGGTTTGCCTGGGAGGTGGGGAGCCATTATGGACCTCCTCGGGGCAGAGGAGGGCCCCAGTCTCAGCCCTCAGCCTGAAACATGCTGTGTGATCCTGGGCTTGGTCCTGCCCCTCTCTGGGCCAAATCCTGGTCCTGCCACTTTCTGGATCAGTAATTGTGGGCAAGTCACCTAGCCACCTGCTCTTCTTTGTGGTTCACTTTCCAATTTTTTGGTCAAATGATCCCTGGATCGGAGTCCCCAGTGACAAAAGTTCCCCATACTATTTATTTGACATTCAGCTTCCAGGTCCTCTCCCTGGAGATACAGATTTCCTGAGTCTAGGCAGGGACCTAGGATGTGTGTTCTTAGTTAAACAACTACCAGATTTGGGAACTGCAACCTCATTTCAAAGAGAGGCTTTAGGCAAGTCAGAAAATCCATGCTAAGAGCATCTGACCCTGGAACCTGTGATAATCAGTGTCGTGATTCTAAAAGCTCATACATCTTTATTATTATTATTATTATTTCTTCTAAGCCATTCTCAGTGATCACAACGTTTTTTTTGAGACAGAGCCTCAAGCTGTCCCCCTGGGTAGAGTGCCATGGCATCACTGTTCACAGCAACCTCCAACTCCTGGGCTCAAGCGAGTCTCCTGCCTCAGCCTCCCAAGTAGCTGGGACCACAGGCACCCGCCACGACGCCTGGCTATTTTTTGGTTGCAGCCATCATTGTTTGGTGGGCCTGGGCTGGATTCGAACCTGCCAGCTCAGGTGTATGTGGCTGGCACCTTAGCTGCTTGAGGCACAGTGATCACAACTTTAAGAACATCATGTATTACATAAAATGAGGCAAATCTGTGCAGTAAAATTAAGTCCTCCAAGAAGAAGGCACTGCAGAAAAATGTTATCTTTGGTTTTTCTACTTCCCTGTTGCCAAAAGCTAACACCTTAGTGTGGTTCTTAAGCATTTACTGAGCTCATGTGTGCCAAATTCTTTACTTGTGTGAACTCATATAATCTTTTCAACAACCCTACGAGGTGGGCACTATTTTCTTTTTTTTTTAGAGCAGAGTCTCACTTTGTCACCCTCAGTAGAGTGCTGTGGCGTCACAGCTCACAGCAACCTCCAGCTCTTGGGCTTAGGTGATTCTCTTGCCTCAGCGGCCGAGTAGCTGGGACTACAGGCACCTGCCACAACGCCTGGTTATTTTTTGTTGCAGTTTGGCTGGGGCCAGGTTTGAACCCACCACCCTCAGTATATGGGGCTGGCGCTCTACTCACTGAGTCACAGGTGCCACCTGAGGGGCACTATTATTATCTCCATTTTATTTTATTTTATTTTTGAGACAGAACCTCAAGCTGTCCCCCTGGGTAGAGTGCCATGGCATCACAGCTCACAGCAACCTCCAACTCCTGGGCTCAAGTGAGTCTCCTGCCTCAGCCTCCCAAGTAGCTGGGA
>CAUYTI010012849.1:0-19109 GCA_963575145.1 Galago senegalensis
TAACTCTTTGGTCTATTTCTAACCTGAAATATAGCAAGAAGACCACTTTATTTTGGGGAAAAATTTCTTACTATAGGTAACCTGTATTTTAGTATTACTATAATTTGTCCAATAAACTATTTATTTCAATTAATCAAATAATTTACCTAGAAAAGATGCTTCTCTGTGAGGAGATCAAGTAGATGTTTACCAGTGAGTTTTGTATTTCTTCTTGCAAGGACTGTTGGCTTGTGAATGAACCAAATGCTTGTGAGGGTGGATCAGATCTAGAAATCAGAAATGAATGTGCAGGGAAGACTGGGGCAGCACCAACTCCCACTGCCCATTTGGCCAGTTCATCCCCAAACAAATCAGGCAAACAAAACTCTCTTGTGATGTCACATGCTCCCTCTCTACTCCACTGCATACAGTTTTAAAAAGAACCATCTGAACACTGTGTCCACTTCCTTGTCTTCCTCTCATTCTTCAACCTCCTCCACTTTGGCTCCGCCCCTATGGTTCTACTGAGACTAGTCTTGTTGAAGGTCTAGTGACTCTCAGTTCACGCCTGCAATGTTTCCCTCTCATCTCCCTCCCACCGTTGAGTAGCAGGTAGCACCGTTGAGTAGCAGGTAGGACCATCTTCTCCTTGCTGAAACTCCTCTCTGGCTTCTAGGATACCACACTCCCCCAGGCTGCACCGCACCTCCCTGGACAGGCCTCTATCTTTGCTGGCTCTTTATATGTTGCTGTTCCTTCCTGCTTTTCCTTCCCCTCCCCCCTTTTAACCACTGTTCCTGTCTCCCTAGGTTATCTCATTTCATCTCATGGCTTTAAGTGCTACCTACATGCCGATGAATTTTCTGAGCCCCAGACTTTTATATCCCATCCCCTACCTACTTGATGTGTTTGTCCATCTCATTGTGTCTCATGAACCTAACATATTCCAAACGAAATTTTCATCCCCATGCAGGCAAATCTGCGTTTATTACAACTCTTTTCATCTCAATAAAATCCGCTGGAAGTTCAGAAGTCAGCCCCTATTCCTTTCTCACCGTCACTTGCCACCAACTTCCCTCCAACTGCATTGTTGAGGTCTAGCCTAAGCGACCAGCATTTCTTGTTCAACTAATTTAACAGGCTCCAACAGCTCTCTGCCCTGCCTGTCTTGCCTTCTGCTCTCTTGTTTATTCTTCACACAACATTCAGAGGTCTTTATATATGAAGATAGGATCATTTCATCCCTCTGCTTAAAACTCTTTGGTGACTTCCTTTTGTACTTAGATGAAAATCCAAAGACAGTCACTAGTCTTCAAGACCCTGCATGACCATGTGTCACTGCCTCCCTGTAGAACACCTTCCTGAGACTCCTATCCCCCACTAGCTGCTTTTCATTGTACCATAATCTTGAATTTCTTGAACAGGCTAGGATTTTTCTGTGTCAGGGCATCTCCTTTTGCCTAAAATGTTATGCTAATAGCATGGTATGAAGAAAGATGGCTAACCATATTTGGTTTAGGCCAATGTTGAAACTTGTTTTGTGACAGGGAAGCTGGGGTGCTCCTCTAGTCCAGCCAGGTGGGGTTCAATGAGGTGGAGCCTACTAGGGTTTCTTACCCATACCTGTGTATGGATTAGAACTGAAGCTGATGGGTAGACCTGTGTGGCATTTAAGAGTCCTTGTGATGGTGATTTCATGCAGACAGTTGTTACTCAGAAAGAGACCAAGGTCAAAATTCTTTCCACTTAAGCCATTGATTCCTTTGAGTATTATACCTGCTCTGAGGTTAATTGATTTGGTAACATAGGTGAAAAGATATGCTATAAGCTGCTTAGCATGTAAAATATTAAGTGAAATTTAATTGTGTTAATGTTCCTGGGATCACCCTTTGCTGTTTCTAAACACTAATGTAACTTTCAAATACATATTTCCAGTATCATAGCTTTTATTTCACATCTTCTGTTTCATGATCATATACCCATTTCCAAAACTTTATTTACCTGCAGTTTTAAGAACTTTTTCAATATTTCTGTGTGACTTGTGTTAATGTGTATGTGTGGAAGAGTGTGTGTATGTTTGCATGTTATACTTTTAACTTTAATCTTAACATTAACAACTAGAAAATTAAGGACTTGATATCTCTTTATATGTTGATATAAAGGAAGGATGTTCCATCCTTCTATTTATAATAAAACCAATGCATATGCATAACATAAAAATGTTTATCTGGGTACATGTGAAATTGTGAATCATTAGTATTTAAGTATCACTTTTAGGACAGAGCTATTAAATACTAGCCTTAAACTCAGCCTTACCTAGCTTACATAATTTGACACCCTTATCCCCTCATTTAATTGTGTTTTATTTAGGTCAAGGTTAAAAGGAATTTTTATTTTCTGAGTATGAGTCAGTCAAAGATATCAAAATATTATGGGAGACATGAAGCCAGGCTGCAAGTTAAATTGTGTCTGGTGTAATAGAAAAGATGTTTAATATTCCTTTGAATATTAAAGGAATGTAGTTTACCAAATGCTATCTGTCACTCTACATTAGGTTTTGTTAATATCTATGTTTGAATTTTGTCCTTATCGTTGTCTCTTTGTGAAAGGGACTGGTTCATCCTACTTAGCATTAATCCTTTGCACATGGGATACTCCTCTTGGAGACTGTCTTTATAAATGATGAACCAATGAATAGACCACACTCATACATACAAGCCCCATTTCATATATAACAACATAGATTCATTTTATTTCATATATGAATATAAAAGTTTTTTTCAATGCAACGGTAGATGGCTGATGATCTATTTATTATTCCTCAGTCCTCCTTTTGATAAACTACACCTATTCTTTACTCAGGCAACATAGTTCGGTTGGGACCTTTGGTAATAGAACAGATCAAAGTTAATTGGACTACATGGGAATTGAATTGAAGATCGACTTTGACTTCATTAGCACAATGATATAGTCAGCTAAGGTCATAAGATCCAACACTCATGGAAACACTCAAAGGAAAAACTCATTTCAAAGGCAAGTTGGATATGTGGTTTATATATCATTCAGCTTTGTAGATGGAAGATTAAAAAAAGAGCATTTAACAAATATCAGCTAGCACATAATAAAGCAGGTAGGATTTTTATCTTTGCATATTTGACTCAGTTTCCCAAATGTTAGTAAGTGTTAGGAAAAAGCTTAGGAAGCAGGGCTAATTCATCATGCTATGAGCAGATAGAGTCAGACAGAAGGACGCTATAAACTGTCAGAACACAGTCACTCTGCAAGCATCAGTGAAATTATGCTAGTTTCATCTGTGCCAGTCACATAATGAGAATGGCTATTCATGGGTTGGTACAATTGCTAGGCAGTGGACTAAAGGCCAGTTTGTAAACGGAAAAGGTAAGACTACCCTGTAGTCTATATTTAAGTTATATACATTTCCATAATATCATCACAGAATGGAAACAAATGGCAGGCTAGCCTTTTCTGAGTGCAGAAACCAGATACTCTATCTATTGTTGTTTGCCGTAGATATTAAACTTGAGCAAAAAGGCTATGTTAAAGGATAAGATTAGGGATAGGATTTCCAAAGTAACAGACTATAGGGGCAACGGAGGCAGTTCTTATTCAGGAACAGGATGCAAGTGTCTAGAAGGCTGTAAAGTGTATCTGACCACATTTGTAGACACAGGAAATAACATGAGCATAGAATCATCAAAGGGAAATTCTCCAGATAGTTCTGAACACATCTGAAAATTGATCTTTCCTTTTTAAACTAAAGATAGAGGACTTAAGATTTTCTTCTCCTCTTTCTCTGGTGTCTTCAAAATGACATTTTGTTCATCATAATTTTTCATAAATAAATTTTGTTGCACTCTTTCTCCTATTTACCCTGACCTTGAGTTCCTTTGTTTGGTAGCTGTGGTATGTACTAATGATACTGTTGGCACCAGGGCAGTGGTTCTCAACCTTCCTAATGCTGCAGCCCTTTAATACAGTCCCTGTGGTTCACGACACATAGGATGAGAATCGCTGCACTAGGTGTTACACTCAGTACAGGCTTGACATTTAAGTAGGGTGTATGCCTCAGTCAGTTTGAGCTGCTATAACAATACCACAGCCTGGGTAAGTTAAACAAGAAACATTTATTTCTCACAGTCCTGGAGGTGGAGAGGTCTCAGATCAAGATGCTGGCAGATTTGGTGTCTAGTGGGGGTTCACTTCCTCTCCATGAACAGCTATTCTCTTGCTGTGCCCTCACATGGTGGAGGGAGTGGGTGAGGGAGCTTTCTAGAGTCTATTTGTGAGGGCCTGGCCCTCATGGTCTAACCACCCCAAAGGCCCCACCTCCAGCTATCATTACATTAGGGATTGGGTTATAATATATGGATTTTGAGGGACACAAACATTTAGTGTACCGCAGAGTCCACGTGGTGTGATTTGAAGAACAACAGGCAGCCCCTTCACCCCCCTATACACTTGACTGTTTACCTGGGATTAGACTATTAGATATTAGTTAATTTTTCAATCCAGTTGGTATTAATTGAGCAGCTATTGCTTAGTGTGATAGGTAATGAAGATAAAATAATATGCAAAAGACCAAGTATAGTCTCTGTTTCAAGGCATTCACAGTTAATGCAGTAGTTCTGTCAGTTATCCTTTGGACTTCTAGCCTCTCGTTCCAAAGCACTGATCTCTGGGAGTAAACACAGAGACTTTAGTTCCTAATATTGTAGAGGGGATTTGACTTCAAGCTTTTGACTGAGACACATCGGAGATGGGACACAGGATAAGGGGAAATGCCATTTTGCTTACTTCACTGATTTGTGGAGGAGCAAAGGTCCTGACAATATCTTGAGGACCTGATACATATTAGGAAATATGCATCATTAGTTATTTGGTCTTCTATGCTTATTATTTTTGTTTTGTGGAGAGTGTGAAAACTGGATGTCTGAGTTTTTGAAAAATTGCCTCACTTTCCCTCTTTCAGCATTAATATTGTGTTCCCTTTTTAATAATCTGCTATTGTTTTTTCCCTTTCTAATATGTAGTCCTTAAAATTGTCTGTCCTTTTCAATACATACCATGTTTCCCTGAACATAAGACCTACCCCAAAAGTAAGTCCTAGCAGGATTTCTATGAATTTGTTAAATATAAGCCCTACCCCGATTGTAAGACCTAGTGTATCTGCATAGCCACGCCATGCATTTTGGCATGGAGAGGAAGACCTCCCCTGAAAATAAGCCCTAGTGTGTCTTCTTGAGAAAAAATAAATATAAGACGGTGTCTTGTTTTCAGGGAAACAGTGTATTTTCAAGAACCATGCAATTTCACCTTGTAGTAAGTATGCAGGGTCATTATACTAAAAGATGTAAGTTGGAGTTTAGAAAATGTTTGGTTTATTTACCATTTATTTTTCTCTGTCACCCTGGGTAGAACATGGAGTCACAGCTCACAGCAACCTCAAATACTTGGGTTCATGGGATTCTCTTGCTTCAGCCTTCCAAGTAGTTGGGACTATGGTTACCCGCTACAACACCCAGCTAATTCTTCTATTTTTAGTAGAGACAGGGTCTCATTCTTGCTTAGGCTGGTCTTGCACTCCTACACTCGAGCAATCAACCTGCTTTGGCCTCCAGAGTGCTAGGATTATAGGTGTGAGCCACTGTGCCTGGCCTATTTACCATTTTTGATTTTGAAATGTCATGGGGTATCCTTGGATATTTACTATTTTTATGCCAATATCTAAATCAAAGAGAGAGAACCATACATTGTATATTGGATTAAGTGATTTAAAGTCATCTAATATTTTGGATGTTATTTTCTCATCTGATAAAAGCATAAATGTCTGAAATTGTATGTTCATTTTATTAAGATTATATCATCCTAATGAGATATTATCCTGGAGTTTCATCTTGGAGCTCAGCACAATTTATACTACATTCCACTAATCAAACTGGTTATTTGCTCTGATCTAAGGAACAAGGAATCTGCATAAGGTCCCTCTGATATCATAATCAGGTAAAGCTCAATAGGAAAACGTTTGGATACTCAAATGCAAGGCCTGCTCTCCATTCCTCTCCCTCACAGCACCTCTCCTGTGTTCTCTGCTTTCCCTGGGACTCACTCACTCATTTTCTTTAAATCTTGCCTCTCTTTTCTCTCATATCTAATTAGTCAGTAAGTTTTGTCAGTTGTGCCATAAAAATGCCTCTTGTGCTCGTCATTTATTCCTATTGTCTCTGACACTGTTCTAATTTAGCTTCTTATGACTTTTCAGTGAGAAAACTGCAAACCCCGTAAGTACATCGTCTGCCTTCAGTGCACTCTGAGGGCCTGACCGGCCTGGGGCCTCCGCCTTCATCAGGATACTTCCAAGTAGCAAAGCTTCCAGGGTCTCTCTCTGGTGCCTACAGCATCAAGTTCACGGTTTCAGGCTCTCCACAATCCTGCTACGATTTACATTTTCAGTTTTAGTTTCCACTATAGCTTCTCATTTCCATTTTCCTATACACTGTTGCCATTTATGCCCTCCCTTTTTTTTTTATCTTCTGGGAATTTATTCACATGATTCTTCTGACTGCACCCCCTTATTTTCTCCGACCTTCAAAGTCCTGACTCATTTTTCATACAAGCCACCTTGTAAGAAAGTTTCCCCATCCTTCAGCAGAAGACATTTTCTTTTTCTCTCCTGTTCTTTCATCAATGATCAGAGTAGCTGAAGCTTCTCTGTGATGTTAGTTATATGTATTCTGACATATATTAATCAGGCAAGGGTATATTATGTTGTGTTAACAGAAACTCATGCAAAATCTTAATGGCTTAGCTGTGCTCCATGGGGCAGTTCAACCTCACAGGCTGCTTGTGACCCTTCTGCCTCAAGAAATGCTCTCACAGTTGCCACACCAGACAGAGATACGGGGGGAATCACACAAGCTCTTAGAGCTTCTTTCTTCTTGGAAGTGACAGATCACTTCCCCTCTTTTTTATTGGCTAAAGCAAACTACCTTTGAATTGGGTAAAAAAATGAAAAATCTTGAATGTGCAGGAAAGAGAGAAGAACCAGAAATATTGGTGAGCACGACTAATTTCTTCCTTCCTGATCTGTACTCATTTTCTTTCCTTTTTTGGTCTTCCTTCACTACCTAGGACTTCCAATAAAAGATAGAGTAGGAGTGCTCAGAAGGAACACCCTTGTCTTGTTCCTGACCTTAAGGGAAAAAGCGCGTAATTTTTCACCATTGAGTCTGATGTTAGCTGTAGGTTTTGCAGAGATTTTTTCGTTAAGTTGATGAAGCTTCCTCTATTCCTAGTTTACTGAGAATTTCTGTCATAATTAGATGTTGGGTCTTGTCAAATGTTTTTATTGAATTTACTGATATGGTCATGTGGTTTTTCTTCTTTATTCTGTTGATACAATAGATTACAGTAAGTGATCTTTAAATGTTGAATCAGCTTTGCATACCCAGAATAAACCCCACTTGGTCATGGCATATAATGCTTTTTATACATTGTTGGATTTAATTTGTTAATATTTTACTGAGGATTTTTACTTCTGTGTTCACGAGAGACACTGGGCTATGGCTTTCCTTTCTTATAATATGTAGACAAAGATTATAAGAAAGATCTCATAGAATGAGCTAGAAAGTATTCCTTCCACTTCTATTTTCAGGAAGAGATTACAAAAAATTATTACCATTTCTTAAATATTTGGTAGAATTCACCAGTGAAACTATCTGAGCCCGGTACTTTCTGTTATGGAAGATTATTAATTATTGAGTCAATTTCAAAAATACTAAATAGGCCTATTTAGATTATTTACTTTTCCTTCTGTGAGTTTTAACAGATTGTCTCTTTCAAGGAATTAGTCAATTTCATCGAAATTATCAGATTTGTGGGCCTAGAGTTGTTCATAACATTCCATTCTTATCCTTTTAATGTTTCTGGCATCTGTTGCAAATTCCTGCTTTCTTTTTTGATAATAGTAATTTGTAGCTGCCCTCTCATTTTCTTATTGAGCTTTGCTACAGATTTAGCCATTTTATTAGTCTTACAAAAAACTAACTTTTGGCTTTATCAATTTCTCCATTATTTTCCTTTTCATTTTTATTGATTTTTGCTCTGATTTTTATTATTTTCTTACACTTACTCTGCGTTTAATTTGCTCTTCTTTTTTTTTTTAGTGTCCTAAGACGTTAACTTAGATGGTTGATTTTAGATTTTTTTATTTCTTAGTAGTGCCATTATTTCTATTATCATGTATGTAACAATTATCATAGACCGTGCATTTCTGAAATTAGCATTGTGGGTTTTTTCTCATTGTATCCTCCCGGGTCACAGAAAAGCATCAGTAAATCAGTGTTTCCAAACCTTAGTTCTTCCCATTTCTGTTGTAGTCACAGGCCACTTATAATAATAATTAATATTTAAAAAATGGCATTGCTTTTTAAAAATTAAATTAATATGCTTAGAATGGGATCTGTAATACAACTATAAATGGAAATCAGAATCTCTTCTGACATGGGAGCCTTGTAGAATAAATATTAAACTATTAAAATGAAAATATTAGTTGGCTACTATCTGAAGTCATCTTAAGTACCAGCCATTGTCTTTGTGTTATACTTTTGGAAACAACCAAACAAATATTATTGAAAGAGAATGAAAATTTATCCCAAAGTTCTACTCCAGCAGTTGAAAACTTTTGACTTCATTTTCTTGGGGTTAAATATAGCAACTGAGAGTAAGCTTTAACAGAATGGTCCCGTTAACGTGAAGGAAAAAAGACCTAGATTTATAGTCAGAAGAAATGGATGCCAGTGCTTTGGTTTTCTATTTCATTGATGTGTGATGCAGAAAGCACCACAGACTTCTCCTTCTCAGTGATCTTGACTGTGCTGTCAGATGGAAAATAGATAAATGATTACATTTGAAAATTGTCTAGTTTTATGGGAGTATGATTATGATTCTGAGCAGATATGCTTCTATCTACCTGTTTATAATGTGGGATTCACGGTGCCCCAGAGGCAGATATTTGTTATTTTAGCAGGATCTGTACAATTTTTTCTTTTGAAGAATACTTGCCCAGAGAAATAGGTGGCATCATTAAATGCCAAAGAGAGGAGTTGTGTTAGAGCAATTTTAAATCACAATTAGTGAAGACAAATTAAGGATAAATACATTTCTAAGATCTCCTTGAAGGTGAAAATCCAATTCCTTTCTCTCTGAGTTTTGTGTGGTTAGGAAATGTGAGTTCTATCTGCTATTCTGGGAAGTCAAGCCAATATGACCTGACCCATCTCTTTTTCCATTTCACAAGGTTTTCTTTTTTGCTCACTTTTTTATTGCCAGAATTTTCTAAAGAGTTATTTCAGAATGAAATACAGATGAAGAACACAACAAACCATTGTTGAGTACCATTTAAGCAAAAAGCTTGAAATGATTAAATGCTTCACCCATTTGCTGCTGAATGATTGGCTTCTGAGCCACCCTACTAAGCAGCTGCAGTAAGAGCTAAGGTAAATTAGCAAACAGTTTATGAGCTAAATGGAAGTACATCTTAAGATAAAATCTCTCTTTAGGTAAAGTTCCTTGAAATATTTTTCTAAGGACCAAGTTCTTTAAAAAGGTACCTTTGAATACTCTGGTATCTCTTCAGATCCTATGTATCTTTTGCCTTTCAAAAAGGCACATTTGTAACACACACAGAAGCATTAACAGATGTTGTTATGTTGTTGTCATTCATATGATAAAGTCAATGACATGTCAGACGCTGCAGTTTTTGAGGACACAGAAGTGTCTGCATTTTGAAGCATAAATAAATACACATAAACATTTATTTTGTACACAGTTCAGTTTAACAGCACCCAATCTAGATAGGGATAACAGACATAACGCTGTCTCCATGGATAACTGACGTTCTGAAAAGTACACTTGCAATGAGCACATAGCCTTTGAACAGGACTAAGAAGGAGGAAGGGGAGCCAGCTTCTGGAATATTTATGCCACTGCTAAATTCTCACTGAAGTCATGGGAGTTTGCTTACGTAAAGGCTGTAAGCTTTAGCCTCCAGAGATTAGAGGGGGCAAAAAAATCCCCAAACTCTTTCAACATTAATATTGTCTGTAAGGAATCCAGCCATGACCTAAGCCGTGGAGCTTTTCGAACCTAGCAAGTAGAAGGGTAAACAGTAAACACCAGTTATTTTAAGCACAATCTAATCAGAGTTCAATGAAAAGCAATATTATATTTGATCTCTAAGGTATTAATACTTGTATATCACTATTAGACATTTTTATGTAGCCCATTATCCAAACAATGGCTTAAGTCTGTGGTATTTAATAAATCAAGTTTCCATGGCCAGGAGACTGGTAGGAATGAGGATGAAGCCTCCCCCGCCCCCCTTTTTTTTCCTCAGGTGCAATTCTGTGTTAATATAAGAGAAGTGTGGCCTTCCTTCTCAGAGCACTAAAAGTGAGATAATCCCTGTGTAAGAAATCAGTAAGTACGGTCTGCTTAATCTAGTCCCAGTGTGAAACTGTTGACATTTGTTCTTTTTTCTATCATTATGTGACTGGGCCTGTTTTGTGCTGGATTAGGCGCAAATCTCCTATGCAGCACATTTGGCATGTTACTAGTAGTTTAACTTCATTAATAATGTATGAAGAAAATGTAATCCACGACAAGGAAGGAGAGAAAAGTATTTTTTTTTTTTTTTGCTTCTCCCAAATCCTTTGGAATGAGTAATTATTCAACATTTTATGTTTGATGTTATATTTTACAATAGAGTGACCATAGCCACATTTTAAAAAGAAACATTGGCAGCTGCTTGCCAAAAGCACCCCTCTTAAAGTTATAAATGCGATTTACGGATGGCCAGGACTTGTTCAACATAGTGGGAAATTAAATATTTATTCAGCTTATTTCATTGTCAGAGTCATAAACGCTCTTTCTGACTTATTCCTAATAACAAGAATTTCCACCAGTCAGGCCATTAGCAGACGTGAAGATAGGGGGGTGCTAAATTAACATGAGATGGTAGAAACACATACGAGCAAGCAGACTGGGCATAGCAGTGCAAACGATCATTTCTGATTGAAATGTTTAGAGCCGAATGGGTTTGGCTGGATCGCACACATCTGTGCCAAAAGGTAAGCTCTCACCGCTGCTGCTTTTTTGTTTTCTAAGCTGGTTTACAGATGAAAATGGAACTATATTAGGAACGATGGTTTCTGTTTTTCCATACTATTGATGTTTGTGGAAAGGCACAAAATGGCCTAAGGAAGCTAAGCTCGCCCCAAGCAGTGGTCACTTACAAGTACTTTTGTACTCTGTACTCCTGTCACATTTGGGCGATCAGAGCAACAGCTGGGGAGACTTTTTCAACAAAGATGAGTGTCAGATAATCCTGATGAGATTCCACATCCAACATCTTTTGTAATTATGTCACATTCAGCTGTAATGGAATAATTCAAGCTGAAAGGACAAGCTTTGATCCTTTCTTAAACCTTTCCCTGTGGACTGGCTATCTAAAGATTTAAAGATATTTCTGTTACAAGATCTAGTGTTTCCTCAGAGAAGTCATGCTTCTGAAGCATCGTGATCTACAAGAACAATATCGAGTTTGCCGAGCACATTTCTGAAAGCATCATGTTTTAGGGGGAGGGGCTGCGTTTAATGAAGATATCAATAATACGCTGCTCTTCAATTTTCATCTAGACCATCAGGATTCATTTTCTTATTCTGTCATCCAAATAGGCAGATAGGAAAGTCATTTAAATACATTGTAGAGATGTGTCATTGCACATTTAAAGCATCTGTGTGAAAGTTCGTCTTCTTTTATGCCTGAGCTTATGTTTTAATAGAACCTGACCTAGTGAAATGCTAGATACATTGTTGGAATTAAAAAAAAAATCATTGAAATACTAGCAAGTTAATTCAGTGTAACCTGGTTTCTTGTACCCTCAATGAGTCCCTCCCCCCAAAATACTAGCAAGTTAAAAATCCCCAATTTTTCCTTTATAGGGACTTTTTATGTAAAATATTTATATTTTATTTTCATTGAATTTTTTGCATTAAACTAATAAAACTGAAAACAGCTTCTCAAATTCAAACTTAACACAGAGTGTTTGTACACTGATCAAGATTCCTCATGTTAAAATCACTTATTCTTGGTTGCAGTCATCTTATTTCTCTAAGATGATTTTTTAAAAGATGATTTTAATTCTTTTTGAACTTTACTCTTACACTATGATTGCTTTTCTCTGTCTTTTTTTTTTTTTTTTTGGTTCTTTTTCCTTTGTAATCCCCATTTTTTTTTTTCTGAAACTTAATTAGTGACACACGGAGAAGAATGCGATGAAGAAAAAAACATAAACTCAACTTTAATTTTGGTTTGAAGAAAATTATTCCTACAATGAAAATAAGCTTTCTTTGAGTTTAAGCTATTCCCCATCCCTTTTAAAGTTTAATCTTAGAAGGTGACTCTGTATATGTTTTAAAGCATGAAGATTTCATTGCTGGTTGGTTTATTGAGCAAAGACAGGATCACCAATGTGGGAACACAGCCAAAATAAAATAGCTTGATTTGGTAGAAGCACAAAGAGGCAAGTCTGCAGGACTGAGCGGTACAAATATTAACACTATTTTTGCCCAAACTATTGAAGTGACCTTTAATAGATGTGATAAAGGTCACCCGGAAGATCGTCTTTCTCACAGAACAACATTTCCTCTGGGCCCCTATTAAGGGTAGCAAGTGATCCTGGTGCTAAATAGAAAATGTTCCAGCCTCTATTTACGTCTTAGGCTCACACTTTTAAAGGGTTTCCCATTAACATTATTTACTTTTATACGAAGGATAATTTTGGATTTTTTAAGTTTGGGTTTCATTTAGCCTTTAACTGTGTGTCTGATTTAATTTTGGTAATCTCAGCTTTGAAGTAGGTACCATTGTTACCATTTTGTAGATAAGGAAACTGAGGCTTAGAGGGGTTAACGGACTTACCCAAGTAGGAGACAAAACTGAGATTGAAAATGGAAGCTTCCGTCTGATGCTCAGGGCTCTTTCTGCTGTACTGTGGTTCCCTTGTTCTCATTTGATGGTGTGGAAATAGTAATATAGCCACTCAACACTGTTCTACTTGCCCTTATGCGTTATTACCTTTAATTGTCAGTTGATAAGGGATCATGTTTTGGACCTAAATTTCTTTTTAAGAATAGGTTTTCCTGAATCTTTCTAAGAGTAGAATGTGAACATTTTAAAGCAATAACTGAGAAAATGACATGAAGGCTGTGTTGACCAGTTTGATGGAAGTATTTCAGAATGGATGTGAAAACCCCACACTGTACCCCAGAAGTGCATTAATGTACATAGTTAACATTCAATTAAAAAAAATTAAAAAAAAAAAAAAAAGAAGCAGATCCTGACATTTAGGGTGTTAAGTCCCAGAGGCATGGGGTTGATCCTTGATTGGTGTCTAGGGCTTTAGGGGAGGCAGACCTAAGCCCCAGGAATGCGAAAATATCTGCAGACCTCAGCAGCAGCTACTGTGTGGAGTCTGAAGGCCCAAGTCAGATCCTGGGCATATATGTATGCATGCGTGGCAGATCATAAGCTCCGAATAGGGGAGAAGAAAATGGGTGGAAACTACTGTCTCTACAAAAAAAGTCTCACTTTGTTGCCCTTGGTAGAGTGCCATGGCGTCACACAGCTCACAGCAACCTCCAACTCCTGGGCTTAGGTGATTCTCTTGCCTCAGCCTCCTAAGTAGCTGGGACTACAGGTGCCCACCACAACGCCTGACTATTTTTTGGTTGCAGTTTGGCCTGGGCCGGGTTTGAACCCACCACCCTTGGTATATGAGGCCAGTGCCCTACTCACTGAGCCACAGGTACCACCCAGTGGGAATTACTTTTAAAAGGCAAATAAGCAAAAGACCTGGTACCAGAAGGGTCTAGTGGGAGAAAGTAGGGGAGGTGGAGGACAGGAATCACCTGTTCCTTTCTGTGACTACCTAAGGGCAGAGGCAAGGGCCCAAAGTAGGCAGCAACTACTTGGGTATCATATGGGAGATGCCCAAAGATGCCAGGACTGGTCCACAGGCACCGTCAGGGAGTGCAGTGCTGATCACAGAACTGGGAATAACCTGGTCCAATTTCTGGGCAGTTGGCTTCCCAGCCCATGATGGCCCCGCTAGTGACGAGGGAAAAGCCAAGGACTCAATGTCCACAGTGCCATGCAACTACCACTTCTGCTTCTGTGCTGCTCTCAATGGTGTCTGCACCCAATGAGACTCTGCCAGTCTCCAAGTTGGGGCCCGCCATCACATAGGTGCCTTCCTATAGTCTTCCCTGCTCCTCCATTGGCTTCTAGGCACTGAGGCCCTTCTGGCTCCCAGTCTGGTCACAAGCATCAGACATGGCGGGGAAACCAACCTCGAACCATCCATCACTTGGCTCTTTGAGAGGGTTCTGAGCACAAAAACCAGGCAGGTTGATGTGATCATGGATTAGAATGACATCTCCAACCTAAAACATGGGGTTGAACCCTGCTGCTGCTCTGGTGAACACCAACATGTCCACGCCCATAAATTTAAAAAAATCACTGGGAATGTCACCTTCCAGGGAGGGTCCCCTTCATGCTTGTGGAATCTGCCCTGTATCATCACCCCGGCTCTGCCATTCAGGAACCCAAACACCAACTGAGCAGTATGAACTGCTGCTGTACTTAGGGGAAAATCTGATAACTCGCTGTATTCAAAGATCTGGGCCAGACCGCCTCATCCTAATCCAGAACCACAGATTACTGCCACTTGAGGTCAGTGGTGCAACACAGAAGCCATCATGCAGTGGTCTGATAATCCTTGCATGCAGAGTTAACTCATTCATTTGTCAAATATGGATCACACTTTAGAAATTTGGTTTCCAGCTTGGCGCCTGTGGCTCAAGTGGCTAAGGCACCAGCCACATACACCTAAGGTGGCGGGTTCAAATCCAGCCCAGGCCTGCCAAACAACAATGATGGCTGCAACCAAAAAATAGCCGGGCACTGTGGCAGGTGCCTGTGGTCCCAGCTACTTGGGAGGCTGAGGCAGGAGACTTGCTTGAGCCCAGGAGTTGGAGGTTGCTGTGAGCTGTGATGCCATGGTACTCTACCCAGGGGAGTAGCTTGAGGCTCTGTCTCAAAAAAAAAAAAAAAAAAGAAATTGGCTCAGCACCTGTGGCTCAAGCAGCTAAGGCTCCAGCCACATACACCTAAGGTGGCAGGTTCGAATCCAGCCCAGGCCTGCCAAACAACAATGATGGCTGCAACCAAAAAATAGCCGGGCACTGTGGCGGGTGCCTGTGGTCTCAGCTACTTGGGAGGCTGAGGCAGGAGACTCGCTTGAGCCCGGGAGTTGGAGGTTGCTATGAGCTGTGATGCCATGGCACTCTACCCAGGGGGAATAGCTTGAGGCTCCGTCTCAAAAAAAAAAAAAAAAAAAAAAAAGAAAAGCAATTTCGTTTCCTATATCTGACAATATAGGACGCATGTCCCTGATGGTTCCATCACCTCCCCAAGTCCATCCAGTACTACCCTCTGCTGTATCATCTTTCCTTTTTCCATTAACACAAGCAGGTGTCTGAGAGGATTGGTTGATGCCCTGGTTACCATGCACCCACGTCCTTCAGTTTGCAAGTGCACAGAGGTAAAGCCTTGGATGTATCCACTCCACCAGGCTGGGGGTCAATGCCAGCACCCACTAAGATCTAGACCACAGAATCATCTTCAGTGTTAGTAAAGGCTGGAGGTGGGACTGAATACAATCCTCTTGGGCTGCCTTACACCCCTCAGTATCTCCATCAGCTCAGTCCTAAACTGGACATACTTCCTGAAATTGAACACCCTTGGCATCATAACACTCCAGAGGGCCAAGGTAGACCTCCAGGCTTAACTTGCTCGGCCTGGTGGTATGGTGCAGCAGGTGCTCCAGGGTGGCTAGGGAGAGCAAGTTCCCATGGAAACTAAGGGTTTTGAGCTAGCAGCAGTGGCTCAGGGCAGGCACAATGACATTGAACTGGGAGTCCACGATCCCATAGTTCTTTAGAACCAAGGACTGGACTGTGCCTGCAACTTTCTCTAGCAAAAGTTTAAGGGGCTCAACACTGAAATGGGTCAGTTCCATGACTTCCAGATGTAACTCCTTTAGCTGACTAGTGCTCGGCCAAGAGGACAGATTCTCCTGTTGCAGGAAGATGAGGCCCAATGGAGAGAAAGAGCACCCAAACACCACGTATATAAGAGGAAGGGCTTTATTCATCAGCCAGGAGCTTATAGCATAGAAGATTTCCAAATGGCCATGCTCCCCGACTGGCTTGGTCTTTCTCTTTTTATTGACAGTTAAAAAGTTCCACTCCACAGGTACCCTTCCCATTGGCCAGTTTGAATCAAGCAGGAGAGACTATTCCAGCCCCTACAGAACTTGGACATTTCCAGGTTACAAATTCCTAAGAGCTGAGTCACCATGGAGAAGACTCCACAGGTGTAACCTCGTGATCTTGAGAAGACCTGTTCTCCCAGACCTCACCCTTCTTGGGTATCCTCTCTCATTCCCCCCTTTTGAGACTCCAATATACTTTTAATTTGGGGTCTCAATATCAGCTTGCTTCCTGCAGATGCTGATATTACCTTTTAGCACTGAGGTTTTAGGGGCTATGACTTTTCTCGGGTTCTCTACTCAGCCTTAATAGTACTGGGGAGGTGGGCTAATACACATATAAGTTCTTACTTTTCCCTATGACATTTTGCCTCCCTTTTCTCAAAGTCCAATTAAGACAAATCCCTCGGCTTGGCACCTGTGGCTCAAACGGCTAAGGCGCCAGCCACATACACCTAAGGTGGCGGGTTTGAATCCAGCCGGGACCCACCAAACAACAATAATGGCTGCAACCAAAAAATAGCCCCGTGTTGTGGTGGGTGCCTGTGGTCCCAGCTACTTGGAAGGTGGAGGCAGGAGACTCGCTTGAGCCCAGGAGTTGGAGGTTGCTGTGAGCAGTGAAGCCATAGCACTCTACCCAGGGGGACAGCTTGAGGCTCTGTCTCAAAAAAAAAAAAAAAAAAAAAGACAAGTCCCTCAAGGAGTTTCCTCAGGCTTCAGCATGCATTGACCAGCCAGCTCCCGGTATGTGGCTGGAGAAGGGCATGTTGACTGTCTTAAAAGTTACCTTTACTTCCCAAGGGGCAGTGAAGTCCTTTTAGCCAACTGTGATGACTCCAGGTGAGGATTCTTTCCATTTTCACTGCTGTGCATGTGGTCAGGATGATGGTGGAAAGTCCTTTCTACCTTGGTTTCAGGGGGACCGGTTCTAGACTTAGACCTGGTCCCCTTGATCTTCCAGAGAGAAAGGATATACAGACACAAAAGACTAAACAGAATACAGTTAATTACCCCAGTGGAGATTTTTCCTTGCTATTCTTCCTAGGGTTTTTGTCTTTTCCACTCAGTCTTTCCCAGGTCTTTTAGGAGTTCCTGCTAAATTGCAAAGAATTGACAGAGGCCTCTTTAAACAACACCAGTGGCAGGGCCCGTATCTAATTAAGCTTTGCTTTCTGGAAGAGTTTACCAATTTCTGCTTTTATGGTCCTGTCCGTGCACTTTACCCCGTCCAAGCTTTGAGGCCTATAAGTTATTCAAAGCTTTAGCTTATTTGCACTAGTTCAATAAAGAACGCTAGCCCATTGTCAAATTTAAACCAGAGTGGCAACCTAAACTATGCTATGATTTCTCTGGGCAATACCTTTGCTAATTCAGGAGTCCTTTTTATCCTGGTGGGGAAGATTTCTATCTATTCCAAGTCTGATAGACCATCACCAGCTAGTACTTGTTCCCTTTAAATCTGGGCATTTCAGCAAAGTCTATCTGGAAGTCCTCAAAGGGTGTTGCTCTATACAACTGGATTCCTGGGGGTACGGTCACATAACTGCTTCCATCAATATACATGTCACAGTCTTCATCTGTTCAAGGCTGGTCATGCAAGTCAGGTCTGCTAGAGTACACATTATCTATGAATTCCACACAGTCATGTTCAGTCTCTTCCATTGGCTGAAAGGAACGTGGCTGGGTCCAAGGTGTTCTTACATCAGAGTCAAAAATGTCCTAAAGGACATGTCCATTAAAGTGACCACGGTGGGGTACTTTGAGATCCTGCCCTAGAGTCAGCTTATCGGCTTCTTGCACGATGAGAGCAGTAGTGGCTAGAGCCCATAAGCAGGGTGGCCATCCTTTTGCCACTCCATCTAACTGCTTAGAGAGGTAGGCTACAGGCCTTGGCCAGGACCCAACCAGCTGGGTTAACACACCCACAGCCATCTTATCTCTCTCTGAGACATACAGAGTGAAGGGCTTGGTTAAGTATGGCAGTCCCAGCACGGGTGCAGTCATTAGCCTCATCTTTAGCTGAGAGAAGGCCCGTTCCTACTCTCTTCCCCATTCTAAGGGCTTTCTTTCCTCCCTTTTGGTTGCCTCATACAAGGGCTTAGCCACAATGGCAAAGTTGGGTATCCGAAGACGACAGAAGCTGACTGAGCCTAAGAATTCCCGAACTTGCTTTGGCTCATGGGGGTGGGGAGGTGACTAATGACTTGCTGACTCTCCATGCCTAGATTCATCTTCCCCTGCTGGATGATAAATCCTAGATAACTACTCGCTGCTGGCAGATATGGGCCTTTTGCTTAGACACTTCATAGCCACAGACCTCTAGATGTCGCAATAGGCAGTCTGTGCCTTAGGCACAGCCCTCCAGGTTAGGGTGCCCTAGGAGGAGGTCATCAATGTACTGAAGCAGCACACAACCTAGTTCCTCAGCTGGGAACTTCTGGAGATCATGAGCCAGCGCTTCCGCAAAAATTGTGGGGTAGGTTTTGAACCCCTGTGGCAACCTGGTCCATGTGTAGTGGATTGCAGCTCCTGTGTCTGGCCTCTCCCACTGGAAGGCAAACAGCATCTGGCTCTTTGGAGTCAGTCTTATACTGAAAAAGGCATCCTTTAAGTCAAGGCAAGTAAACCACTCAACTTCTGCTGAAAGCAGGCTCATCAGAGTGTATGGATTGGGCACTGTAGGGTGTAGTGTTACAGTTGCCTGATTAACAAGCCTCA
>CAUYTI010012853.1:0-21006 GCA_963575145.1 Galago senegalensis
CATCAAGCTGGTTCACATAAATTTCATGCCATTTGCATAGTCATTGTGTCAAAACATTTACATTCTAGTTCTAGAAAAGTTCACTTGTACCCTTGTTAGACAGAAATATAGGTGATCTTTCCGGTTACCCTCCCACCACCCAGCCACCCTTCTCCCCTCCCCTTCCCTACGGCATTTGAATCTCAGACGCGGTATGGATACTAATTTTATCCCGGGCAGCTGTAATGAGTGTTTTATTTAAAGGACTTCATCTTTCTCAGGCTACCTATAATTCATGATAATTTCATAGATTATAACTTTTGTAAAAAGAAATGAAACATTTATCTCTTCTCTGATCCCTCCAAAATTCAGAAACTCCTACTGAGTATTCTTATTTTCATGGCACTACAATAATTTATGTAAGTTTAATAAAAATCTGTCTTCAGGACATAATTGGGAAAATCAGTTTATAAAAGGCCTTGACTAGAATGTCATATTTAAGAATGATGCATTGAATCAGTTATGTCCAGATAGTTTTAAGTCACAAAGATTGCCTAATGGAGATAGTGCTTACAAAAACTTGGAAAAATTGGTGTGGTACCTGGCTTATAAGGGATCCCAGCCTTGTAGATGAGACCTTCTTGGAAGGTCTAGGAATGATAGGATAATTTTGGAAAGTCAGAAAGAGAGGAATCCATTCAAATCTATTGTTATTATTGGAAAAATCTAATAGTGAATTTTTGGCTTCACTTCTAAGCCTCAGGAGGCTTTTGAAAGTCAAATCTTAGGAAACATTCCAGCAAAGCAAATTAAAAAAGTTCTAAGGGGTTAATCACCATTTCTACAGTTAGGTAAATGATCAGGCCAAATCTAATGAGGCCAGACTTATTTTGCAAATAAGAATTAAAAAGGGTGGTGACTATAGAGAGAAAATTTAAGTTGAAATGGAAAACCACAGTGTACACTGAGTTATTAAATTCTAGTCTTGTTCATTTCCTTTGAGGTTTTTGTTATCTACCTGCACTGGATCCTATCATCTTATAAATATTGCCGATTCTTCTATTAATAGCTTCCTCCTGTAGCTGCTGACAGTTCTCCAAACTAACACTTCCGGTTTTTTTTCTCACCTTCCTGACTTGGCATTACTGACAACTGGATCCTTGAGTGTTATCTTTTGACTGAACCTAAGTTTTACGGAACTAATTCTCTTAATAAAGGGATTTGTTCTGTGAAGTTTGGATTTGGCCAGCAGGCTACACTGGGGATCTGGAAGGCCACACATGGCCTTCAGGCCTCAGGTTTCCCATCTTTGACTAAAACTATCCTTTCCTCAAAACTCTGGAAATGGAAACTGGACAACTTGGTAAATTGAAGAAATTACCACAACTATTCATGTATGGGCAACATTTATGAGAGTACATTTTATGTCCTCGCACAAGAAGAAGTATTGACAAGACTTTCCCCTTAACCAAACTTTGAGATTTCTCTAAGCCCTTTTCTCATTTAGGCCCCATCTTTGTTGGACTTCCATTGTCCAGTTGAATAAGAATCTTGAGAAGTCAGTTTAGAGAGAAGCTTCCACCTTTAATATCTGATAACCCTTGATATCTGATAAAATTCCTCATCCCCCTCATCCTCTTAGGCAATATGTGATTATCTCAGCCTATATTCAGCAAGAATTCTAGTAAGTCTCTTTTGCTAGAATTCCACCAGCTCTGTATTCCTCATGTTTCCTTTTAGTAACTGTCTACTCCCTACCCCCCCATCCTATTCTTGGGCTATAAATCCCCAGTTATTCTTGTTATATTCAGAATTGAACCCAGTTTTATACTGAGTTCTCTTTTCCTGTATTGAAGTAGCTTCTGAATAAAATCTGTTTTATTGTTTTCCTACTATCCTGTTCTGGTTTCCTTTCACAATATTAATTGTATATGTTCTGGAGGAACAATTGCAAGCATGTATGTACACTGATAAGATATTCCAACTTAGCAATTGAATAGTTAGTGATCAAAATTTGCATTAGTGCTTTGTGTACATATGTAATGTCCATGAGGAAGAAATACTTGACAACTTTTTGTGCTGTTTATTACTAAACACCTCAAATATGGAAAAGGATACACTAGGATCAGTGCTGATGAAACAGTTGTGTGAAAAGGAAAGTGGTGCATTGCTATGCAAATCAAAGAGGTGGCTTCTAGTAATTTATGTTTTTGTAGTCACAGAAAACAGTTGATGTTCAAAAATATGTTATTAGTGGTTTGTGTGGTCATGGTGTTGGGGTGATCAAGATGGGAAAAAATAGGTCATTAGGATTTGATTTTTTTTTGAAGGAAATACTGATAATTATTAGTACTATCAAATTAGAGCTTTTAAGTATGTATTGACTTTTTGGCATACTGTGCAAGGAATTGGGATGTAAATATGACTACTGAGGAAGAAAAGATGCTCATGTTAGTTTTGTTTTTTTGAGACAGAGTCTCCCACTTTGTCACCTTCTTTAGAGTGCCATGGTGTCATAGCTCTTAGCAACCTCAGAGTCTTGGGCTCAAGCAATCCTCTTGTCTCAGACTCCCAAGTACCTGAGACTACAGGCACCTGCCACAGTGCCTGGCTACTTTTAGAGATGGGGTCAGGCTGGTCTAGAACTCCTGAGCTCAAGCAATTCACCTGCCTTGGCCACTCAGAGTTCTAGGATTTACAGGCGTGAGCCACTGCACCTGGACTTCATGTTTGTTTTTAAAATGAGACAGAGATGAAAATATTTCTTTGTGTTGTTAATAATTCTAGTACAGACCGTTTTGAGTAACTTACTTAAACATGTCACAGCAGTATATTCTACATGTTGAATTGCTTGAATTTTTACTTTAGGCTCATAATATCCCATTTTGAAATTTTTAGATGAGTGATTAAGATTTCTTCTAAAGACAGTGAAGTGTGGTATAAATGATTTACCCTTTAATGCTTTCTAATACCTTTTTTAAAAACAATTACCTTTGGAGAAGGAAACATGATTTATTGTAACATATTTTTAAAAATCATATCACTAAAAATGTAGTATTACATAGTGCATCATGAGAAAATGAGGAAATACTTTATAGAGCGAAAAGCAGTTAGAAAATGGATTGGAAATTTATTCACTTTGCCAAGTTCAAACAGTCAGTTTTTCTTTTTTCATTTGTTATATGCTTGTCAATTTCATGCCTGATGGAGTTCTAAAACTCCATTCACACCCACATAGAAGAAAAACTCAGTTCAATTCAAGTTGCTGGGAGGGGGAATGGGAAAAGGAAGAGGGGAGAAGGGGAGATTGCTGCGCTGCCATTTAATGGACACAATATAAGGGCTTATGGTATGCCTTTTGGGTGTGGGACACAACTACAAGAGGGATGCTACCTAACAAATTTAAATATTGTGAGCTGGTTGTTTGTACCCTTGCATTAACCTGAAAAAACAAAAACAAAAACAAAAAACAAATTCCAGTGAGGAGTCTTTTGTAAGTTCTAGGTTCACAGTAGCTAAATATCTAGAATGATCTGATAAACTTACCAAATATTTATTGTTATCCAACTTCTTTAATTTAGAATCAGGAATTTTTTTCTTTTCTTTCTTTCTTTTTTTTTTTTTTTTTTGAGATTAGAACCTCAGGCTGTCACCCTGGGTGGAGTGCTGTGGCATCACAGCTCACAGCAACCTCCAACTCCTGGGCTCTAGCAATTCTCCTGCTTTTGCCTCCCTAGTAAGTGGGACTATAGGCACCTGCCACCAACGCCCAGCTATTTTTTCGTTGCAGCCATCATTGTTGTTTGGTGGGCCCAGGTTGGATTTGAACCCGCCAGCTTAGGTGTATGTGGCTGGCGCCTTAGCTGCTTTAGCCACAGGCGCTGAACCTAGAATCAGGAATTTCTAATGTAGTAATGTAATAAGAATAGAAACTGATTGGATGTGGGAACTCAAGGACACGTAGCTCAAAGTTTTTGTCATTGGGCCAGGCATTGACAATTTGGTAAGAGCACAAAGTGCAGTCTATTATCACTGATAGGCAACAATAATGAACATACCAGTATTTTATGAAAAATAACAGTATATTTTGAAAAAATACCTTATTGTGGTCCATAGATGCTGAACTAGTGTTTGTCACCTTTTTAAAAGAAGGTTGTATTTATTAATAGCTTACCAGGGAGCAAACATTCTAACTGTAAAAATCCCATGTTAACTCTAAAGAAGCCAATATTTTATAGGCTGAGTCATGGAGACTTATCCAGACTCACCCAGCTGTTAATTGGCAGAACTAGGATTTCAACAGAGGCCGTCTGACAGTAAAATCTTGCCTGCAACCCCTTGATTGCCCTTGTCTGGATCACCACAGGAAGGAACCAGGTGTGACATGGATTAGAAGCGCAAGCTTAAGGGAGGCAGACTAGCTCTTCTTTGCAGGGTAGCCCTGAGCAACCTCTGCACTAGCCTTTTATTGAGACTGTACAACACGGGTGAGGGGAGTATTCTAAGGATCAATATGGGCTCAGGCTTTCTCCACAAGGAGCACCTGCGGATGAATTACCTGAGGGCCCACCCCTCAGCTGCAGATCATCTAGCTCAGAGGTCGCCTGGCTCTTGGCGTCCCCTACAAAATCTGCTCTTAACCACTACTTGGCAGAGGAAAATAGTAGTCTAGGAGTCTTTTAGGAGGTCAACTTAACTACTGTTTAATATTTTGAAGCCTCCTAAAGTCTTTCTCTAGTCTTTTAATATACAATTTTCCCTCATTATTCTTCCCCTTATTATTACTACTACCAATGAGAATTTTTAGTAGAAGCCTTTTAAAGAGAGAAATGGTTGTAAGAAGGAGTGCTTTGTAAGCAGAGAGAAGACGGAGCACCTTTATGATCATAAATTGTTTCCTTAATCTTGGCCAATTTTTTCTTTGGCTATTGTGGTCTTAAGACAATTCAGGTGACTCATAACTCATCACCTTTAATTCCCTACATATCTCAAAGTTGCATGTTCATCTGTCCTAAGAGAATGAATAGCATTATCTTCTCCCGTGAAAGATTTGCGTAGATCACAAATCATTTTAAAGGTTTTAGTTTATAAATCAACTTTCTTAAAAGTATATTAAAAAGTTTTTTATATGTGGCAATTTAATGTATTTTAAAATATTGATTTTATACAGCCTTATATAATAGGTTTAATTTATGTTAACATTACTGTTTGTTACAAATAAATGAAAATTCAAATGTATAGTCTTTTTCTAAAACATTAAGAAGGGTATCAGGTTTTAGAACATAATGTTTTTGGCTTGTTTTAAATATACTATCTTACTGGCTGATGTGTGTTGGGAGTAGAGCTTTCTCTTTTAAATCTAGCAGCGCCCCCTAGAGTGAAAGGTTAGATACACCATTTGATAAGAAAGCAGTTTGGGGTGGTGCCTGTGGCTCAAGGAGTAGGGTGCCAGTCCCATATGCTGGAGGTGGTGGGTTCTAACCCAGCCCCAGCCAAAAAAAAAAGAAAGCAGTTTCATGAATTCAATTCAATATTCTTGAAATGTTCTATCCTGAGAGATAGTTTGTTACTTGGAAGTAGTGAAGAGCTGAATTTAAATGTTTTTGTTCTCATGTAAATATTATTTTCAATGATGCCTTTAGGTAACCAGAACAATAGAGAAACAATCTTCAAATAACGGTGAAAATTTACTTGTCTTGGTAGTACACATTGTTTTCTTATCTCCTTTTGAATGTAGTGGTATACCCAATTTTATTTTAAAATGGATATTTTCATAATAAAATTAGTAATAAATGTTGACTTTTTTGCTAACCCATGTAACTTGCTCCAATTTTTTGATGCCCATTGTGTATGTGATGGTGCATTTGTATTGAGGAATGCAAAATGAATAAAGAATAGAATACACCCTGGTACTATACTCTTATTTCTACCTTGTCTTTTGTAGTAGAGTGTGAAGCTCAGATAATTCTCTTGACTACAAAGTTGTCTTAATTAAATTAATTAAAAATATTACTTAATATGTATCCCTTTTTATTACAGAGGAAAATACTCAGGAAATACCAGAGGTGAAGAAAAGTTTGAGTGAAAAAGTTTCTCTGTATAGAGGTGACATCACATTGCTAGAGGTAGATGCTATAGTCAATGCGGGTGAGTAGTTCATTTTTCTGTGATATATTTGTTATGAATTATTTAAAAATATTTTTTCTTAAACAAGTATTCAAATATTCTAGAAAAACATGTGCTGTAATTAATGTGCTATCTACTACGCCCTCTACAGTTAAAGCTGCTGAATTGCGAGTAGGGCATTGTACCAACTGGACATATGACAGATTGTTGCAGAAAGTTCTTAAGAAAGAACTTTAGCAGCTGTACTTTTATTATTGTTAATTTTGTGCTTCAGTTAATAACTGGCTAACACAAATACAAGTTCATCAACATTTTCCCTTCTTTTGAGTAGGTTGTAAGAGATGATTGAACTATACCAGACAAAGGTAAAATATAAATTATTTCTGTGATTTCAAAACTTCTGTTGTTTGGTTTCAGGTTTTCATTTTCATTATGATATGGTTTACTTTAACGGGTATATTTTAATTTTAAGAGTTAATTGTCTAATTTTCCTATTTTAAAATTAGGAAAAAAATGATAAATGTCATTATGGTATCTTGTGTGTCCTAAATTCTTATATGTTTTTTTATGTAGCTATATATCAAGAAAGACATATAGTTGTGATTCTATGCATATTGTAAATAAGAGGTTATATAATGGTATTAATTTGTGTTTTGTAAAATTATGCTCTTTCCATCTGAAAATGTCAAATAAAAACAAATCTGGACTTAGGCAAGGAAAGGCAATCCAAAAAGACTATTGCAATAGGGGGAGAAAGAATATTTCAACATAGAGAACTGCTTATAAGTGTCTCAAGTGTCTCAATCAGAAAAGGCCTTTTCCTTTACAGGGAGGAGCAAACAATGCCAGGAAATAATTGAGGTATGAGAATGGGATGCGGGGGGATGGCATGATTAGACAGTCCATCAGGGAATGTTTTTCCCCTGAGTCATCTGATTCTGAGGAGGGGCTGTTAAGGAGCAATTGTTCATCTTCTGTTGCTCAAGGGTGGGACAAAGTTCAGGGGTTTGAAGGAAAGAGAAAAGCTTGATTGAAAGTTTAGTCAGGGCTAGTTTGTGGGCATTGACCAACCAGAATGGTAAAAGGGGACAAACAATTCAACTAATCATGTGAAACAGAGAATGGAAATTTGGAGGATTGTTAGCTGGCCTCGTAATAGGTTACAAGATTGTCATTTGTGAGTTTTATTTAAGTCATATGGGGACAAGTGGTTTTTTGCAATAAACAACAAGCTATTTCCTAAAATACAAAAAGGGTGAAAGTAATTTCTTGACTGTGGCTGTGTTCTAGTTCAGGTGATGTTCAACATTGTCTCAAGGTTCCCTTTTATGATGAGTAAATTCTTATAGCATAGTAGGAAAATGCATTGGCAAGTGAACAGAAGGGTCTTATGGAAAACTGGGGCACAGTTCTGGCAACCCAGCAGGTTGTCTGGATGCCTAGTCATATCATTGTTCCTTCAGAACTGGGTATTAGTTCCATTGTGCTGTACCTGCTTTGCCATAATCAGGGCTCAGTTTTTCTCTTTCTGTTCTTTTGATGCCTCTCCTTTTCTCCTCTGCTGTTTTTGCTGCCTCTATAAAATGTAAAACTCTTCTTGAGAGAGGAGCCTGGGTCACTCAGTCTCTTCCACCCAATGTGACTCCTTTGCATAGCATTTCATCCTCATAGGCTACAGGTCTCCCTTATACTTAATTTCTGTGTACTGTTTATTTGTGGCTCTGGGTATCACAATGCCTTCTTTCTTGTTGTTTGTGGGGGCCTCTGAAGAACACAGACTATTGGAGCAAAGAGTTTCAATTCACTGAAGTTAATAAGTTGCCAACAATTTATTATGCCCTAAGTTGTATAAATATTGAAAAAAAATTTAAAAGGGCTTACATGTATACCACCAGGCTTCCTGTATGTTCTTGTGATTTCTAGCCATTAATCCTAGTTCTGTCATGAGAAGTACAATTGATGACATCCCCTTTTTAAATAATTGAGGACTCTCTGATGAGTTTTCTCTTTCTTGTTATTAACATAATATTGAATTGGCCCATCAGCATGCTTAATAGCAGTGCAATAGTCTTCCTTAGGTTTTGCTACTGCATACTTACTTGTCCCTCGTTGAAGCCACAGATTGTTGCCTTTTTTTGCTTTTTTCTTTATCTCCAAAAGCAATGTTTTCTATTTATGTTTTTAATAATATTTGGTATTATATATTTGTTAAATTGAACTACATGCAATTGAGTTTGCAGCAGCTCTGACCAGTAGCACATTCAGCATTGGGGATTTGACATCATGAATCAGTTTGTCTCTGGTTTTAAAAGTTATTTATTTGATCAATAAAAATATTTTTGGGTAATTTTTATTGAAATAAATAAGATGACTCAAAACAGAAAAAGTCTCATTAACTATCTCACTACTATTTCATCCTTTTGTATTATTACCTTGCCCTTGTCTATATGGGTAATTTTTTCATAGCTAACATATGATGTACAAGGGTATGATTAATTACCATGAAGACAGACAGTGACTTTTGCTCACTCCCCCAAACCACTTGGTTCAGTTAGCTCACCTTGGTGGCTGTGATATAATTGTAATTTGGCCATGTTTTGTATCTCACAAGGACAGCCTCATTAGAAAGTTGAAATGAACGTGTAATGTAATGGCTCTATTTATAGATTTCTGCTGTGCAGTTTGTTTGCCTAGTATGAAAGGAGCAGAACAGCTGTTAACCTTTCAGATGAACAAGGTAACTGTGGAGTTCCCTCTAGTGAAACACGGGAAACTACCGAGCTGCCTCTAATGAGAAGGGAGTGAGAGAGGCAGTGTCTCTAGTTAAGGTGCCAAGGCAGCCCAGTCATCACTTTCTACTAGACTTCTAAAGTTCTCTTTCCATGACCACACTAGTACATTGGAACACTTGGTCTTAGTTGCTATGAACTAAATTATTTGATATTTTAACTTCCTTAAATGTCTTTAAGTAACCCGGGATGAACATCCTATATATTTTTCTCTCTAGAAATCATGTATATTTGGTATATTTTAATAAAACATGTTTTGTAGTCATTATGGTACACAGGGCAGTAGCATAAGTTTAAAGTCAGGTATTCCTAGGTTCAAATTCAGGTTATACCCAGGACTATTTTTTTGTTTGTTTGTTTAAACTCGTTATTTTGAAATAATACCAGGAAATTGCAAAAATAAAGCAAACAGTACTACATATCCTTCACCTATACCTGTGTAGTCTTCCCCCAATGGTGACTTCATATATACCTACAGTACAGTATCAAAACCAGAAAATTGTTATTGGTGTATTATCTAGACTATGAGCTATTCAGTTTTTATCATTTTTTATCTGCAATGGTGTGTTTGTGTGTGTATGTATATATGTGTGTTTAGTTCTAGTTTTATCTCATTATAGATTCATATGACCACCACCACATTCCAAATATAGAACTGTCCCATTATCATGACAGAACTCCATCATGCTACTACCCTTGTATTCACATCCACATGTCTTCCTCCTTCCCTGTCCTCCATATGTATATATAGCTTTGTTATTTCAAAAAGGTTATATAGTGTTGTAGTGAACATTGGAGAGTAGATATCTCTTCAACATATTGATTTCAGTTCCTAGACCAAAGGATCTTATAGCAGTTCTATTTTTAGTTTTTTGAGAAAACTCCATACTGTTTTCTAGCTATACTAATTTGTGTCCCCATCAGTGTATAAGGGGTTGTTGCCTTTTCTTTTATCCTCATCAACACTTTTCTGCATTCTCACCAATATTTGTTGTCTTTCAACTGTTTGTGTTTTTAATTCGCATTTACCTAATAATTAGTGATGGTGAGCATTTTTTGGTATACCTATTGGCCATTTCTTTTGAGAAATGTCTTTTCAGGTCCTTTGCCCATTTTTTTAAATTGGGCTATTTGTTTTCTTGATACTGAGTTTTTAAAATATATTTTGGATGTTAACCTCTTATCAGATGTATGGTTTGCTCATATTTCCTCCATGTTTGTTAATTGTTACCTTTGTTGTGCAGAAGCACTTTAGTTTGAGGCCATCCCATTTATCTATTTTTGCTTTCATTGCTGCCAAAGTTAAACTCATACAAGTAGAGGGTAGCATGATGGTTACTGGAGACTAAAGGGAGGTGGAAGAGAGGGAGTGAGTTGTTGATCAAGTGTTCCAAAGTTCATACTGATAGGAGGAATAAGTTTTGAGATGTGTTGCATAATAGGATGACTATAGTCAATAATAATGTGTCATAGAGGGGCGGTGCCTGTGGCTCAAGGAATAGGGCGCTGGCCCCATAGGCTGAGGGTGGTGGGTTCAAACCCAGCCCTGGCCAAAACCTGCAAAAAAGAAAAAAATGTGTCATATATTTCAAAATAGCTAAGAGAGTAAATTTCAAATGTCTCATCATAAAAAATGGTACAGATAAATGAGGTGATGGATATGTTAATTAGCTTAATCAATGATAATTGGCTCGGTGCCTATAGCTCAACCGGCTAAGGTGCCAGCCACGTACACCTAAGGTGGCAGGTTCAAATCCCCAGCCCGGACCCGCCAAACAATAATAACAGCTGCAACCAAAAAATAGCCAGGCGTTGTGGCGGGCGCCTGTGGTCCCAGCTACTTGGGAGGCGGGGGCAAGAGACTCGCTTGAGCCCAGGAGTTGGAGGTTGCTGTGAGCTGTAATGCCACGGCACTCTACCCAGGGGGACAGCTTGAGGCTCTGTCTCCAAAAAAAAAAAAAAAAAAAAATGATAATTGTATACATATATCAAAACATCATATTTTACTCCATCAATGTATATAATTATGTCAATCAAAATAGTATTGATAATAACAAAAAAGAATGTCATGCAAATGGTAATCACACAGCATGTAATCTCTTGAGGTTGACTTTTTTCACTAAATGTAATGCCCTTGAGGTCCATTCACATTGTTACATGTATCAGGGTCAGTTTGTTTTTTTTATTGCTGAGAGTACTCCATTGCATAGATGTTCTAAGAATTGTTAACCATTCACCCATTGAAGGACATTTAGGTTCTCCTCAGTATTTTGCTATTACCATCAAACTGTAAACATTCATGTACAGTTTTTTACAAGACCATAAATTTTTATTTCTTTGGGATAAACACCTAAGAATATGATAGCTAGGTTATATGGTAAACACATGATTAGTTTTGTAAGAAATTGTTTAACTATTTTCCGTAGTGATTGTATCATTTTACATTCCTAACAGCAGTGTATGAGAGACCCAGTTTCTCCACTTCCTTGGCCTCATTTGGTGTTATAATTATTTTTTTATTTTGGCTGTTCTAGTAGGTGTGCATTGATATGCCATCATGGTTTTGTTTGAATTTCTCTAAAGGTTAATGATGTTGAACACCTTTCCATATGCTTATTTGCCATCTGTATCTCTTTTTTGGTGAAATACCTGTTCTTTTTTTTTTTTTTTTTTTTTTACCAATTTGTAGTGGATCTTAGTTACATTTTTTTTTCATTTAATCTAGGTAACATTTATGATCTTTATGAAGTTTGGGCATTCTTCTTTTTTAAGGCACTACCCTAAATCATATCTGATATATATTAAAATATGCTACCACCCACATTAAACATAACCCATAATTTTTTAAGAGTTGGGTGACAGTTGATTAGGTGATATAGTAGCAAGTTTTGCAGCTGATTAAGTAAATGTTAATTTTGAGTTTATAGCTTTTATATCTTGGAAACCCAAACTATATTTTTCTTGGCTCTTGAAAAGCTTATTAGCACTGTGCCCATAGTGCTAATTCTAAATTGTCCCTGATCACATCATCTTGATTAGGCAAATTATTCAACCCTTTAATCCTTAGTGTTTTCATCTATAAAGTAGGAATAATACTACTATTTAAAATCAGAGGGATGTTGTGAATGTGAAAAGTGCTTAGCACAATTTTGGCATAATATTCATCTTAGTATATTATTAGCAATAATAATTAGCAATTATAATTATTAATATGTAGTTACTGAATGAACTCCATACCACTGCTTTGTTCTCTTATAGAACTCCAGTTAGAGGAGATAGAGGCTATCTGCCATGTTTATTAGCATTGTGAACCAGTTTTCCTTTGAAACCACTGCTTTTGCAGCTAGAGTAACTGCTTTCCTACTGAGCATATGTTTGAAAATACCATACTAATTTTTGTGATTATTAATCTGTAATTGGTATTATATGAATTTTTTAATATGAATTTTGTGATTATTAATGTGTAATTGAGATCATATATATGTACTGTAAGTTCAACTCTGTCTTAAATCTGATTTTAATTAAAGTGCAACTATTTGTACATTGGAGAGGATTTTCAAAATGGATTGTCCATATGTGACATTCAAATTCCATTTTTATAAAAAGCAATATTTTTCTAGGAAAAAAACCCACTTTTAAATGTTGCCTCATGAAGATGCTTGAAAATATTTGGGTATGTATGCCTTGATTTTTAGGGTTAAACAGATTTTCAAATACCACCTAAATGAAAGAGTAAGAAACTTTCGCTTGACCAAAAAAATCAGCAGAGATTTATTGAATGCTTATAATTGAGCCAAGAACTGGGGTGAGCAATAGAGGTGAAAACAAGTAAGTGAATAGTTACTATATAACATGATAAGATGCTTTATTAGAGCATTAGAGCCATTTTGAAGGTACTGTTAACAAACAGAAACAGATAATCCAGGGAAGCAGTGAGTGTGCACCTGGAGACGCACCTCAAGACTCACATGTGGCTGAATGTGCTCAGAGCAAATTCAGATATAGGCCAGATCATGAAGGTCTTTGTGTGTTACCTTCAGGGGCTTAGATTTTTTTTTTTTTCAATTGAAGAAAATGGGGAGTTTCTGAAGAATTTGTCAGAGAGGAACTATGAGATCAGATGTGTCAGATCCTTTTGGCTGCAATGTGAAGGATAAATTTGAGGGGGAGACTAGAAGCAGAGATAGAACTATTTAACTTTGTATCAAGTACCTCAGCTGAAATAAATTTGATTTTTCTTCTTCCAGCTCATCTGTTAAGGCTGTTGATTCTTTTGCCTGTGTGGTCTTTAACTGTGGAATGACTCTTATATGTTGTCTTATTTCAGTCTGAGTCCAGTTTGATTCAGAGTAACCTATGAAAGCCTGAGTCTAGTGTGACTAGTTTAGATCAGAAAGAATAGAATAGGATTATTTTTGTTCTTTTAACTTTTCTTGAATTTATAACTTGTATATAAGACATCTCAGGACACAGTTAATATGGCTTTCACTAAACTATTTCCACTAAAACTGTCATCATAATCTCTTTTTCTTGAAGCCCTTTTTCTCTTTTGTATATAATACTGTTGAACCTTTTATCTTTTAATGTTAATTTTCCTTTAACTTCATTGACACACTTAGAATTCTCCTTTCTTTAGTTCCACAGTCATAATCTTTACTTAAGTTAAATCATTTCTTGAGCAATAGACTCCTGAGTACCTGAAACCTCACCTGCTCTCCAGATGCAGACAAATGTTCATTCCCATGGTACTTCTCTGTTTAGTCACCTTTAGTGGCTCCCCACTGCCCATAAGATCAAGGGAAGACTCCTCTAGATGTGTCAAATAAGGCCTGTCTCTGTCTCCCTGTTATGCTGTCCTCCAGCCCACCAATTTCTTGCCACCAACCTACACTTCCTTTTCTCTCCCACTCCTTTCCTTCTTTCTGTCTCTTACCCACCCTCCTTTCTCCTTTGCTTTTCTGACCTTTGTGGAAACATCTGCCTCTACCTGAAGTATTACTTCTCTGTAGAGGTTTTCTTCTTAAAAATTCCTGCCTCAATCCTTCAGCATGCTAGATGAGGTTCATCTCCTATTTGAAGGTTGAATTACCCTCTTCTTCAGCTTCCCAATCTTGAATGGATGTCAGTACTGTGGGTTCCATAGCTGCATGTATTTCTTCTACCATTGCACATCATGTAACGACACTTGATCTTCACTTATTGCAGATGTAATTGTAAATGCTAGTACAGGCATTAAAATGGTTTGGTTATATTCAATTATAAGATTGTCAATAAAATGCAATCACAAAATAATAAAAAAAAATAGGAAACTTGAAGATCCTCATGATCCTCAATGCTAATGTGAGAAATATACCCATAGATGATAGGACATGTGGGAGTTAAGTGAGAGACAGGAATTAACCATTTAGATTATGTAAACATACTACTTTTATTAATATGAGTAGTAGGAGGTATTGAGACCTAAAGTGTGCTAAGGTCTCACACTCTTACAACAATCTACAGGGCAGGTTTAATAGGTGAAGAAACATAGCCAAGGAGAGCTTAAAGATTCTCCCACAGTTATATAGCCAGTAAGTGGCAGAGTCAGGATCTGAATCCAAGTAGTCTGAATCTAGAGCTTGTGCTCTTAGCTCCTTCCTTGTTGAAATAAAAACAGAAGTTGTCTATAATTTAATTATAATGTGTAGAGTTAAATCTAAACTATTTCTCTTTATCAGAAAATTATTTAGGAGAGTTAAAGCCAAATTTATTGCTCACCTCTAGCTAGTGTGTATGATTTCTACTTCCCTGTTACCTTGTTTGAATTCCTTAAGTTTATCTTATCTTACTTTTATTATAAACCCATGTAAAATGTTTTTGGAAGATGGTGGTAATACAAGTAAAAATTAATGAAAAGGTATTTCATGTTCTTAAAGTAGATTTGCATTTTGACAGTAATTTAACTAATTGAAGGTGAGTTAAGCGTTTCTATAAAAAAAGTCTTCCATCATGTACAGTACAATCCCTGTACCTGATCTACCCATTTAAATTTTGCATATTCTACACGAGCTTCTCTTATTAATCAAACTCTGACCAGCTAAGTAGGGAACTCTTCTATTCATTCTGTCAAACTGAAGCCTACACTCATATTCTTATATATTAAGAACATGTTTCTCAATTGAGAAACCCAAATAGCTCAAGTTCAATATCAGTTTCTTCTCCTGGAATTCAATATGGCAGGAACACAGATGTTTATTAAGTTCCTCAGAATAAAATACTTTCAGAGTAGTGCTTAGCACCTAACATAGGACTTGGCACAGGGGAATGTCTTATAGATATGGCTTTGGTTCTTGGAGAGCACTAAAGATACTTTTTCTGAAACTTGAGGTTTTACCCTTGGCAAGAAGATTTCAGAGTTCACCCCTGAGTCTAGAATAGGTGGACATCCATAGGTGTATATAAGCCAGAGCACCTCTAGCTTCAAAAAAGTGGGCTAAGCCTTCACATACCACTCCCCATGTAGACTGAGCCAATTAGACAGAGACTGTAGAAAAGGCATTTAGTCTCTGGAAGTGTAAACAGTTATGTTTATTTTAGGACAAAAGTAATGGGAGGTGGATTCTAATTCTACCTGTGATTAACAATGAATATAAATATCCTTTGCCATAATTCAGTTCTTGTAATTGCATAGCTTGTCCAAGGTCAATTATACTTTAGTCTGAATAAAAAAACTTTATAACGATGCTAAGTAAAGTATAACAAGAATGGAAAAATGAACATCACATGTACTCAATACTAAGGTGAAACTAGTAGATTAATAACTACTTGTTCACATGGAAGAAAAAGTTACATTAGAAAGGGGGTGGTTTGGCAAATTCCCATCCAATGCATAGGTATGTGGCACACTTCCTGGGTGAAGGACACAACTACAATTCAGATTTACCTTACAGATGCAAAGAATGTGCCTTCATTGCAATCATATGTACTCTCATATTAATCTGAAATTAAAAAAAACCAGTATCATCCTAAAAAAAAGGTGCTAACCAATATTTCATCAAGTCTAGTGGCTCATGTGCAACCTTATTTGGAATATTCCATGCTCTTTCACTTCTTACAAATTGTATTTTTTAATTATATGGTAAAATTTTTAGTATATCATGTTATTAGTTTTAGCTAGAAGAAATGTATATGTTATTTGTTACATTATAGGTCAACTTAATTTCTAAACATTAGTTTTTTTCCTTTTTTATTTGTGACTTTTGGAGAGCTGCTATTTTTGTGGACTCAAAAACAACTGAGTGATATTCATCCTGTTTTGTTGGCTAAATATAATTGTACTAATTTGGCCATTTGTTGACTTAATTTTTCTGTAGTTAAAGCCCTGGTTTATGTGTGCAGGGAAAGGAAAAAGTGATACTTATTTTTTTAATTCAATAAAAATTAGGCTCCCCAAATAGTACCTTATCAGTGAAGAGTAGACATCATTATATAGTATTTTTGTGAACTATAAATCCATACAACTTTATGGGTTTCAGAGGAACTTACTAATTTTTATTAACTTTGTGTTTGGTGAGCAGTCTCTTATATGAATTCTATATATTTAAAAAAGAAAGAGTCAATGCTTGATAATTGAGTAAGAGTAATATTCTCATTTATAGCCAAATTTGGTGCTTTTTGAATGGTAGAGGTTTATTAAACTTGGTGTTGTACACATATAAAGGCATATTTGGCCATTTTGATAAGAAAGAAAGGTTGTGACTTATTTTTCACCATTCTTCTCCAGTTTAGCTTTCTAGTTATAGACACACACAATGGTGGGTTTAGAATAAGGACAAAAATAAATATTTTGACATACTGTTGTTGCAAAGACAGCAGCTCTTTCACTGCTTATTTCATTTTTGTAACTTTGAAGAAGCAAATTTATGGTATGACTTTTCCTGGCTTCTTTGACCTTGAGGTACAATCTGATTTGCTTTGTCAACTTTTAATTTTATGACACATCACATCTTTGTCATGTCCAAAATTAAACTTAAAGTTAGAAGTATATTTTTTCACACTAGGATTATGAACAGAATAAATTATCAGAGAATTATGTTTAAATGAATGTATAAGTATAGGAATGTATAGGCTTAGCTACACCTCCCTACATAAATAGCTTGTTACTATGCAATCAGTCACTGGAGTTATCATGAACTTGGAGCTTAATGAACAGGTGGAGAAAGAGGATGAATCCCAATTCAAAATGTATCTGACAGCTTATCAGGCAATTTCACTGATTGCTAATCCAGTTTGTTTGGCAACTTAATTTATCACACAGTTAGAATTTTTATCCCGTGGGTTTCCAGGTGTAAATTAATTCAGAAACGTGGCCAGTACTTCTGGGTTGAAGAGACCTGCTTAAGCTTTGTGAGGACATTTAGCAATAGGTTTTTAAAAATGCATAAACCAGATTTCTCTTATAATTCCATTTGTGTTTATCCAATTCTTAAAATGTTTAGATGCTGTTGGCATTTGATGGTATAAACATGGTGGCAAATTAAAAGGTTCATTCATGTACAAAGACTTATAAATTACATAGGTAAAATGTTAACTTTCATTTATTGGTGAAATAACTACTAAAATGTGTTACATAATCTTGTGAATATAATTCTATTTTCTATAGAATTTTTCTATAGAAAATTACTGATCTTGAGCATGTTTTATAGCATCCATAGCAACAAATAATGAACAGAAGAAATTATTTCTTTAAAGTTCACAACTTTACGTCTTCTGGGTACTTACAAATTCCCTAATTAGGCTGATTTACAGATCATTATTTTGCTTAAAAATGCCTACTAAAGTACTATCTTTGACAGTAAGGAAGAAATGCAACCTGTCTCTCATATCTCATGCTTTGACTCTGGTATTCACAAGGATGAGCCTCATTAAATGGAGTTGGCTTAGGACCTGGCTGTGGTTTAAAATAACTTCAAAACCAGAAACACATTTTCTTCACTTTTTAAAGACATGATTTATAGTGCATAGAAAGTTAAATTGAATATTGATCCTTGAAAAGCAAATGTGTCCTATTAAGAAATGATAGAACAAAAGAACACAACAGAAGATTATAGAGTGATTGTCCAAAGCCTGGTGATAGGAGCTGCCCCTTTATATCATCTTCTCCAGGCATCTGTAGCTCTAAAAGGGTGACAACAATGAGGTTAGAAGAGATTAGTTGCACCCTGACATAAACTGTTACATTTTATAAGAAGATTGAGGAAGGTTGGTAACAAATCATTTCTAAGAAGGAATTTGAGAAATGAGGAATAGGGCACAAGATCAATAAGATCTATGATATAACTCCAGGAAGGGACACCAGGGAATTTCTTATAATTTCTCAAACTCTGAAGCATTTTCAGAGAGAATTTAAGTAAGTAAAAAGTAATTGAGATGACAGCAAACCACAAACTGGCCTAACACTGTCATTGATTGGACATGTCAGGCAAATTGTGGTTATCATTCTTATGACCAGGCTTATTAAAGTAATATCTTCATAATCTAGAGGGGCACAGTGTTGAATCATCCTGGAATCTTTCCCAAATCCCTGTTATGAGTCTTTGGCATTTTTCCCGGGAATATATTGCAGGCTTGCAACCTTGTCATTTCAGAAACTGTCCTTTCATTTTTACCTTTAAAGGAAAATGGTCACTGAGTCCAGTACTAGCCCTTGGGAGTCAAGCCAAAAGAAAAAAAATCTACAGGGCATGATTTGATTCTTTCTTTCCTGTAATAGCAGTGGTGGTGTCAAACCTTAGAGGGTATCAGACTCACTCAGTAGCTGCTGCCACTGACAAACCACAATTCATTTGAGGTTTTCACCCTTTTGTTTTATATTTTCCCTGTTACCATTATTACCATTCCTATTACCATTACTGCCATTGTGATGATGATAATAATTAAAAGGAAAACATGTAAAGCAGGAAATCCTAAATAAACCCATTGTATTTTTATAAGTAGCATTTGTTACTTCTAAGTAATTGATAAAGTGTCCCACACACTATGGCATATACTGAAACCTCCATTAAAATGAAACCCCCATTAGTGAAATATGAGGACCTTGTAACAAAAAATCCTCAAGGTGGAGTTAAGTTACATGAAGAAGACAGTGAGGGATCTTTTCTATTTGGGTAAAACTTACTGACTTTCCTTTCTTTAACTTTTAGTTCTTCAAATAGTTTGTAGCTCAGAGGAAACATCTTTTAATCTAAAACCTATTGAGGTTGCTGACAGAGGCAATCTTACTGGAGAAACAACATCTTCACTACCAGTTAGAAGTTCATATTGCCTTTAATTCTGCTTCCAGGAGTTCCAGGAGTTGAAGAGTGAAGTTGAGACTTATGTAATTTTTCCTCAGTGCTACAAACATGTAGCTACTCATGGTAAAAACTGGGAATAAAGAAAAAAAGGAGCAAATTAAAATAAAACATAGAGACACACAAATTACAGTAATCTTGATTTTTCCTTATGAAACTTGAGATCCAGTAAGTAAACTTCTAATAGAATTATTAGGCATTCACATATTATCCTTCAAGCATAAAACAAGGCCTCTCTATTAGTAATCTAAGATATTAGATCAGTAGATATATTGAGTCATATGTGGAAGCATTGACTAGATTGCCTTGCATTGTGATAGAATTGGAGAATCAGGTGGGTCTAATTTGCATGTCTTGGGAAGACAGTTGCTTGATAGCAATGACAGGTTTTATCCCTGCTGTAGGGGGTAGACTTGAAGTAGGGAGCTCTTCTGATCATTCTATCAGACTGAGGCCTCCACTCATAAAGCAAACTATTATTTAGGATTTTATCTTCTCATCTATAATTAAAATGCAGTTATAAAATGATATGTTCATCTCATTATGGTGGCTTGTCAAATCAAGAGCTTTCTGAGGGCTTGGTGCCTGTGGCTCAAGTGGCTAAGGCGCCAGCCACATACACCTAAGGTGGCAGGTTCGAATCCCCAGCCCGGGCCCGCCAAACAACAATGATGGCTGCAACCAAAAAAAAAATGGCCAGGTGCTGTGGCGGGTGCCTGTAGTCCCAGCTACTTGGGAGGCTGAGGCAGGAGACTCGCTTGAGCCCAGGAGTTGGAGGTTGCTGTGAGCATGATGCCATGGCACTCTACCCAGGGGTTTAGCTTGAGGCTCCGTCTAAAAAAAAAAAAAAAAAAAAAAAAAAGAGCTTTCTGAGGTCAGGGAGACTATGTTATTTGTATCTGTCTTTCTGTCTATCTATCTAGCTATCTATCTATATCTATACACACATAATATACAGTATCTCCAATGCCTTGTATCATGTCTAGCCCATTGTTAGTATTCAGGAAGTGTTTGTGGAATTAAGAAATGGTTGAGTAAGTTGTTTCCTGTAAGTAGGACTTTCATTATAGTTAGAGTAGTGGTAAGTAGACTTAAACATAGAGCATTTTCTACTTTAATCAGTTTAGCAGGGCTCCCTCAACTAGTCGGTTTATTTATTTTTTTAGGCAATGTTTTTTCTTTCTTTGTATTTAAAATTTCTTTGGAAGTACAAATGATATTGTAAACATAACAACAAAATATTTGTATCAGAATGTTTATTGCAGCCCAATTCCTAATTGCCAGGTCATGGAAGAAGCCCAAGTGCCCATCAATCCACGAATGGAACAATAAACTGTGGTATATGTACACCATGGAATACTATGCAGCCATAAAGAAAGATGGAGACTTTACCTCCTTCATGTTTACATGAATGGAGCTGGAAAATGTTCTTCTTAGCAAAATATCACAAGAATGGAAGAAAAACTATACAATGTACACAGCCCTATTATGAAACTAATTTATATGGGGAGGAGGGAGGAGCAGAAGAGAGGGGATGGATGAGTGGAGGGATGGTGATTGGAGGGGTCATCTCTATGGTTTATCTTTCAAGGGTACAAGTGAATCTTTCTAAAAGTAGAATATAAACGTCTTAACACAATAAGAAAATGACATAAAGGCTATGTTAACCAGTTTGATGAAAATATTTCAAATTGTATATGAAAACACCACACTGTACCCCATGATTGCATTAATGTACACAGCTAACATTTAATAAAAAAAAAAAACTAAGAAGAAATATA
>CAUYTI010012856.1:0-13112 GCA_963575145.1 Galago senegalensis
GTAGAGTGCTATGGCATCACAGCTCACAGCAACCTCCAACTCCTGGACTCAAGAGAGTCTCTTGCCTCAGCCTCCCAAGTAGCTGGGACTACAGGTGCCCGCCACAACACCTGGCCATTTTTTGGTTGCAGCCATCATTGTTGTTTGGCGGGCCCGGGCTGGGGATTTGAACCTGCCACCTTAGGTGTATGTGGCTGGCGCCTTAGCCGCTTGAGCCACAGGCGCCAAGCCTCAAAAGTTAGTCCAATTAATTTTTGGCTAAGGTTTGTCAACTTTGTTGATCTTTTCAAAAAATCAACTTTGGCTTTTTTGTTTGTTTGTTTCATTTATTCTCTATGTTGCTTTTCTATTCTCTATTTCCTTTACCTTCTTTCTAATCTTTATTATATTTGTCCTTGTGCTAGCTTTCATGTTATTTTAGACTTCCTTTTCTAATTCCATTAGAGGTAAAGTTAGGCTTTTGACTTGATATTTTTTTCTTAATATAGATATTTACAGTATAAATTTTCATATGATTGCTACATCACATACATTATAATGTGTTATTTTTATTTTCATTTGACTCTAAGTATATCCTACATTCCCTGTATTTTCATCATTGAATCAGTGTTTAAGGCTGTGCTATGTAATTTCCACAAATTTATGAAGTTTTTAGTTTTTTCTCTATTACAGATGTTTATCTTCATTTCATTCTAGTTAAAATAGATATTTTTAAATGCGTTGGGACTTGTTTTGAAGCTCAACATATGGTTAATCCAGGAGAATATTTGCTTTGGTTCATTTGCATGACTATAAGGGAGTATTTGAAGCTGGGTAATTTATAAAGAAAAGAGGTTTATTTGGCTCATGGTTCTGCAGGTTGTCTAAGAACCATGGTGGCAGCAGCAGCTTTGTCAAGGGCTTCAAGAAGCTTCTGCTAATGGTAGAAAGGAAAGGAGAGAAGGTGAACTGGCATGTGCAAATGTCACATGGTTAGAATACAGAAGCTAGAAAGAGAGACGGAAGTGCCAGGCTTTTTTTTTTTTTTTCAAGCAATTATCATCGGAGCTAAGAGAGTGAGAGCTCACTCATTATTTTAAGAGTGGCACCAAGCCATTCTTTAGCAGTCACCACTCATGACCCAAATACTTCCCACTGGGACCCACCTTCAACACTGGGGATCAAATTTGAACATGGGATTTGGAAGAAACAAAAATCTAAATTATATCAATTTTCAATATGGATTCAATACATATGCCTTCTACTGCATTATTTTATTAATATGAAGGTATGTACCAATATGTTACATTGTTTGCATGTGTAAAATCAAGTCCAGGTTGTAACTGTGTCCTTCACCTGAGAAGTATTCCATATAGGTGTCTACATTGTACCTATTAAGTGGGAAGTTTTTGAATCCACCCCTTCTTGAATTTAACTGAGTTTTTCTCATGTGGGTTGGTAGTTTTAATCTACTAGTTTCAACTTAGTATTGAGAACATGGGATGCTTGATTTTCCATGCGTGTGACACTTTATTTAGGACAATGTTCTCCAAATCCCTCCAGGTTATCATGAAAGATACAAAGTCTCCATGTTTTATGTGGCTTCATAGAATTCCATGATATACCAGTTTATTAATTTATTCATGGGTTAGTGGGCACTTTGTGATCATGGAGTTAAGCTGCAGTAAACATCCAAGTGTAAGATTTTTGAGGCTGACTTGGTGTTAGAGCACTTTTCATCACAGTTCAGCTCACACTGAGTCTAGCTGCCAACCTTGAAGAATCCTTGGAATTTTCTCATGTTTTCCTGAGGATACATCTTTCTCTGGGTACTAGTGTGGCTTTCTAAATTTCCAAGTATGAGGGGTACTATTGAATGTTTTAATTCACCAATATATATCTCTCAGATTTTCTTCTTTTGGCTTTAGGTAGCTTGTTGCATGTATTTTTCACATTTTTGTCTCAGACATCTGTGGATGATTAGGTCACCTCCCAGCATTTTTTAGCATCATTGTATCTCACTTTACTTCCTCATAACTCATTTTGTGTTTTCTGATATAGCTTCAGCTTTTTTCTCTCCAATATTATTTCTTGATAGTCTTAAAATTTCCTTGAACTATGTTATGTCATAGAGAATTGAATTCAGTTCCAAGAACTCACTGTACATAATATCACTGGTTTGAGTACATTTATTTCTTTTGCAAAGAACTGCCTTATTCTCACACCTGGCTATCTATTACTCACCTGCAGTTCCTAGCATGAATATCTCTACTGCTCAGATGCAAAACTCTAAATCTTCACATTGTTTTAGACTCTGGTTTACTGGGTCAATCCCCTTGCTACAGTTTCTGCAGATACATGTTTGTTGCTCTTACACATTCACAGCTTTGTGTAAGATCACTGCTAGGGGATTCTGGCTCTTCCAGTTGCTTGTGCCCTCAGATAAAGTATCTCAGACCAGGACATTAGTTCTAATTTTCTAACACTTTCTTAAGGAGCCACATGTTACAACCTGGAAGTTTAAGGTGTTTATCTCCCTATGGGGTAAATACTAGAGAATGAATCTGGAAAATAAACTCTCTTTGTGGTCCTCCTTCAGAAAAATGTTGTATAGAGGCAGAGATTCAGTGCACTATCTCCATAAATGTGCTGTAGTCTAAGGAACCAATAGAGCTTTCTTGAGAAGTGTGGCTATCTCAAAAATGTACCATCTAGTATTCATTTTCTCTCTTTCCCAACCTCATTACTCTTTTCCTTTCCCCCAGATTTGTTGGGATTATCTCTTCCACTTAATTTATAGGGCATATGTTTTGGTTCAGGCTCTGTTTTCTTGGAAACTGAAGCGCAAAGAAGTTATGTAATTGGCAGAGCTCTGGTTTAAACCTGAGCTGCATGCTTCTAGCATGTGTATATGATTGATGCATTAAAGTTCCTTTGATCCCTATCACCTTCATATCTTGGGTTAAGTCATTATATGTAACCTATATAGTGATTTCTCTGTATCTTCCAGGAGCCACACAGGCAGGCTACAAGACTGCCTTGTTAGGTTCTGCATTAGCAGGCCTAGCACAATGTGGCCAAGTGAAAGTACTCAGCAAATATTAAGATAAATCATTAAATAATATGGTGCTTACATAATTTTATCAGATTGCTTTGCTCTTGGGCCCGTATGCTATGCCAGTACAGAATGAATGATAATGAGGCAGATGGTTCCAGCCTAAATCATGCCTTTGAGGATCTTTAGTATTGAATTTTTACTTAAAAAATTCTCTTATAGGGACATTATACCTGTGATTGGAAGATATATAGGGAACATTGTGGACAGAAGGATATCTACCACTCAAAGTCACATGCCAGAAATTAATGTGGCTGCATGTGTTTAATTATGACTGGGAAAAATCAGAAGACAACTTTACCTCAATGAATTTCATAATGTACAGCATGGCACACTTTCCCCCACTTTGTCCTCTTTCTGTTTGTGACTGTAACATCTTGCACACTGTTTCTGCCTGCTGAATGCCTATTCTTCAAAGCCCTTATCAAAAGACATTGCTAGGCCAGCTGCAGTAGCTCATGCCTATAATCCCAGTACTTTGGGAGGCTGAGGTGGGTGGACTGCTTGAGCACAAGAGCTTGAGACAAGCTTGAGCAAGAGCAAGATCCCTTCTCTACCAAAAAACAAACAAACAAACAAACAAAAAAAAAACAAAACCAGAAAATCTAGCCAGGTGTTGTGGAGGGCAACTAATCTTAGCTACATGGGAGGCTGAAGCAAGAGGATCACAAAAGCCCAAGAGTTTGAGGTTGCTGTGAGCTAGGATGCCATGGTACTCTACCCAGGGCAACAGAGTGAGACTCTGTCTTGAAAAAAAAAAAAAAAAAAAAGACTCATTTGAAGTCTTCACAAGGAATCCATTATACCTGCTTCTTTTTTCCAGAATTTTTTGCTCACTTCTCTATGGCACTATGTACCATATTGCATTTGTTGCAGTCTAATATTAATCTCATAAAGGCTTTATATTATAGAATTAATAATAAATGTTAGAAAAGAATAACATTTCACAACTCTGAATCTCCCTTTGTTTGGCCTATTGGACTTTTAAGTTGAGCATCAACAAATAATCAGACACTGCCTAGTCATTTTTCTTTTTTTTTCACTTCCCTAGTTGGGTCAGATTGATTGACACCCATGTAGTCTCTAAAAACCAGAATATAGTATGGGAAAAGTGAAAAATACTTTTAATTTTTTCCCCTTTGGGATTCATTGAGGGTACAAAGAATTAAGTTACACTGATTGTAGTTGTTAGAAAAAGTCCCTGTTATAATTGTGTCCCACCCCCATGGTGTGTGTGATATACTGTGTTCCCCATTTTCACCCCTCCTCCACTCTCCCCATATGTTCATTCTCCTACCCCCAACTTGTATTAGTTCATATTAGAACTGAGTACATTTGATCCTTGCTTCTTCATTCTTGTGATGCTTTACTAAGAAGAATGTGTTCCACCTCCATCCAGGTTAATACAAAAGACGTAAAGTCTCCATTTTTAATGGATAAATAGTATTCCATGATATATATATCCGTGATATATATTCCATGATATATATATATATACTGTGATATATATATCACAGTTTGTTAATCCATTCCTGGGTTGGTGGGCATTTAGGGTGTTTCCACATCACATTTTGGTGATTCTAAATTAAGCTGCAGTAAATAGTCTGGTGCACATGTCCTTATGATAAAAGTACTTTTTTTCTTCTGGGGAGATTCCTAGACATGGGATTGCAGGATCAAATGGAAGGTCTAATTTGAGTTCTTTAAGGATTTACAAAGTTTTACTGAGTTTGCAGTTCCACAAGCAGTTTAAAAGTATTCCCTTCTCTCCACATCCATGCTAGCATCTGCAACTTTGAAACTCTGATGTGGGCCATTCTCACTGGGGTTAGGTGATATCTCAGGGTAGTTTTGATTTGCATTTCTCTGAGGATGAGGGATGAGGAACATTTTTTCATATGTCTGTTAGCCATTCATCTGTCTTCTTTAGAGAAGGTTTTAGTCTTGTATCTTTCCCAGTGACATATGGGGTTATTGGATCTTTTTTGTTGATTAATTTGAGTTCTCTATAGATTCTAGTTATCAAGCTTTCATCTGATTCATAATATGCAAATATCTTTTCCCATTCTGACATTGTATGCTTGCTTTGGTTGTTGTTTGCTTAGCTGTACAGAAGCTTTTCAGTTTAAATAAGTCTCATTTATTTATTTTTCTTGTTGTAATTACCACAGAAGTCTACTTCATAAAATCTTTCCCCAGGCCAATATCTTCAAGTGTTTTTCCCATATTTTCTTAAAGGATTTTTATTGATTCATGCCTTATATTTAAATCTTTTATCCATCTTGAATCAATTTTTGTAAGTAGTGAGAGGTGTGGGTCCAGATAACATGTGGTTATCTAGTTCTCCCACACCCTTTATTGAATAGGGCTTCTTTTCCCCATGTATGTTCTCATTGGGTTTATCAAAGATCAGGTGGCTGTGAGATATTAGTTTCATCTCGTGGTATTTTATTTGGTTCCAAATGTTAATGTCTCTATTTTCAGAGACTCTATAATGTCTCTATATTTAGCAATACTATGCTATTTTAATGACTATGGCCTTGTAATATAGCAAAAAATTGGTAGGGTGATACCCCCAGCTTTGTTCTTATTACTAAGAACTGTTTTGGCAATATGGGTTTTCTTTTGGTTACAAAACAAAGAATTATTTTTTTCCAATCTTGAAAGTGTGATGATCGTATTTTAATGGGGATTGCATTGAATCTATAGATCGCTTTGCGTAGTATAGCTATTTTGACAATGTTAATTCTTCCCAACTATGACTATAGTATGTTATTCCATTTGTTAATATCTTTTCTTTGTAGAGATCCTTCACCTCTTTTGTTATGTATGTTCCTAGGTGTTTCATTGTTTTTTGAAGCTATTGTGAAGGGAATTGTGTCCTTGATTAGCTTCTCATCTTGATGTTATTGGCATATACAAAGGCTACTGATTTTTGGACATTTATTTTGAATCCTGAGACATTGTTGTATTTTATGTTCACTTCAAGGAGTCTTGTGGTTGAATATTTGAGGTTCTCTAAGTACAAGATTATAACATTGGCAAAAATTTAGAGTTTGACCTCTTCTGCCTCAATTTGGATACCCCTTATTTCCTTTTCTTGCTTGATTGTATTGGCTAGAACTTTCAGCACTACGTAGTAGGGATAGAGGACAACCTTGTTTTTTTCCATTTCTAAGTGGAAAAGCTTTCAGTTTTACTCCATTCAGTACAATATTAGCTGGGGTGGGGGGTTGTTGTAGATGGCTTTGATCAGATTCAGAAATGTGCCACCTATGCCTATATTCTTAAGTGTTCTAATTAGAAAAGGATGCTGAGTTTTATAGAATTCTTTTTCTGCATCTATTAAAATGATTATATGTCTTTGTTTTTGCTTCTGTTGATATGGTGAATTACATTTATGAACTTGTGTATGTTAAATCAGTCTTGTATTCCTGGGATAAAACCTTGATCATGGTGAATGATTTTTTTTTTTAATGTGTAACTATAATCTATTGCCTAGGATTTTATTGATAATTTTTGGATGTATATTCATTAGAGAAATTGATGTGAAATTCTCCTTTGTAGTTGGGTCTTTTCCTAGTTTGCTAGACTTTGTTTGCATTGTAGAACATGGGGAAGATTCTTTCCTTCTCAGTTTTTTGGAATGGTTTCTGTAGGATGAGTATGAGCTTTTTTTTTAAAGGTTTGATAACATTCTGGTGTGAAGCCATCTAGACCAGGGAATTTTTTTGTTGGGGGATTTTTTATAATTTCTTTGATCTCAGTTCTTAAAATTTTTCTTTTTATGGAGTCTTGTAGTTCTCTAAGTGCCTGTTCTGCTTTTTCCTTTCTCTCTCTTGATTTCTGCCTCTTTCACTACTGGGTTAACTGAAAACTTTATCATCTAGCTCTGAGGTTCTTTCTTCTCCATGGTCTAACCCATTTTTGATACTTTTGATTGCATTTTTACATTTCCTGATTGTCTCCTTTATTTCCTTAAGTTCTGCCATATCCTTTCTATATTCTACATATCTCTCATCTGACTTTTGATTTTATCTATTTTCTCATCCATTTTTTTTAGTAGTTTAAACAACAGAAATTTATTCCTTCACAATTCTAGAGGCTAGAAGTCCAAGATTAAGGTGTAAGCAGAGCATATTTCTTCTGAGGCTTCTCTTCTTGTCTTGTAGATGCTCACCTTCTCACCATGTCTTCCTGCCATCTTCTCTCCGTTTATCATCCATTCTTTTATTGTTTTTATCATTCACATTTTAAATTCCCTGTCAAATCCATTAATTCTCTATAGGTGGAGTCTTCTGCAGTAGCTACCCCATGGTCCCTTGTGAGAGTTCCTTTGTTTTGGTTTTTCATGTTGCCCAAATTTTTCTATTGGTTCTTCATGTGTTCTTTCTTTTTGTTCACCTCATTGGCCTCCTATTTCCTTCTCACTGACTTTTTTGTTTCAAACATAAGTCCTTGCTCTTGACAACAGTATTTTGCAATAATATGTCATGGGGACACCAGGTGGTGCTGTGGATTTTTTAGGAGACAGAGATCACAGCCAGCAACCTCTTTGGTCCTTATTCCAAACTTAGTTACCTTCTTTGATTGTCTGATTGTTTCCTTATTATTCAGACCCTGACTTAAGGTTGTGATCTTAAATCTCACAAGAATCCTTCAGGGCAGATCTCATGGTACCCTCTGACTACAGTTGCTGTTTGGTGCAAGAGTCCCTCAGCCTTTCATAAGAGTGGAAATTCTGATTCTAGCAGGCAGAATTAAGACTGCTGTGCTTTAACTTTCTGCTACGTAAGACCTGCTCATGACTTCCCCACAATGGCAGCCCCATGACCACTGAGACATTCTCAGTATGGCTGCCTCACCAGTCACCAAACATATGGCAAATCCACTCCAACCAGCATTCAAATCTTCCAAGCTTCAACTCAACACACAGTTTCCCTCAACAACTGAAAACTCTGGAAAGGCTTCCTTCTGTTCCAGACTTCTGTGGGAGGCCAGCTAATCCTGACAGGTCACACTCATTTGTCTAATTCACCAGATGCCTAATTCACCTAATTCACCAATCCATTCTGGATTGTATGCTCTATCCAGCTCATGACCTCCTCTCTATACTCCCTGAGCTATGAATCTGGGTAAGGTTCCTGCATGAGATATGTCTCAGTGCTCTCTTTTTCCCCAGTCATTCTAAGAGAGCTCAGCTGAATGATCCTTCTGGTCAACCATTTTCCTCCACCTCAGTGCTCTTTAATTTATATATATATATATATATGGATTAAGTAGGCTCTTTAACAAATTAAAGCTTAATATAAAGAAAAAAACTCAGAAAATATAGCAAAGTTTGTTACCTAATAAACCTACTTGTGCAGGTGCATCTGCAAAATTTCTTCTACTTCCAGAAATACCCACTAACACTGGGTCCAGTGGTTCAGGTTCCATCTAGGATGTGCACTGAGAGGTAGTGACCCAGTGTAGGCAGATAGTCTACCTGGATCAAGTATATGAACCTAAGAGTCTTGGAAAACTAAGATAGCTAACATTTGCAAGACAGATAAGCATAAGGAAAGAAGCTGCACACAGAATTCTAGAAATCTGGAGAGGGTCTTCCCCATGTATTCATCAGAGTGTTGATAACATCATATGTGTAGAGAAACTGCCAAAAGCTGAGGGAGAAAAATCATCTAAAAGGATTAGAGACAATAGTATCTGGCCCTCAGATAGGGTTGGAAATTATACCTGGTGCAACAGCAAAAATGTAAAGCCTCATAAACAATGGGGCCTTGAGTAGAGTCCTCATGGCACTCACTGAACTATAACTACAACAAATTTTAAAATCAAATTTTAAAAATAGCAAATTGTTTCCTAGTAACTAAACTACATCCTGGAGCCAAGCTCTATGATAGAATAGTTAAAGGAAAAGAAACTTTTGACATTTAATTTTCTAAAATTCACACTGTCTAGCATATAAGCAAAATTATCAGGCATTCTGGAAGTTAACAAATATGACCCACACTCAAATGAAAAAAATTAATCAACCAAAACTAAGCTTGACTAATGTTAAAATTATCATAAAAACATTAGGATAGCCACTATCTTAACTGCAATCTGTTCATTAAGAAAATAAAAGAGAATATGAAAGACATTAAAAAGACCTAAAATATATTTCCAGAGATGAGAACTTTAATGTCATAAGATAAAAAATACACTGAAATAAAATAAAGTTAAAAATAGCAAAAAGAAAAATGAATGAATAGAAAGATAGTAATATAAACTATTTTAAATAAGACACAGAGCTACTGTGTTAAGTAAATAGTAAGAGAAAAAGAAATTTAAAAAGTGATTAATGCAAAAACTGACCATTCCCTGAGGGAGTTGTGTGCTCACTCCAAAAGATTAAACATTCATCTTATAGGAATTCCCAAAGGAGAAAAGGATGATCCTAAAGGTACAGATGCTCTACTCCAAGAGAATGTGGAGGAAAATTTCCCAAGCATTGCAAGAGATACTGAACTTCAGATAGTAGACAGTTTCAGAAACCAAGCAAGACTCACTCCAAATAAAGTATCTCCTAGTTACATTATGATTAACTTTGCCAAATTTAAGATGAAGGAGAAAATTCTGCAAGCAACCAGAAGTAAGAAAAGCATCACCTACAAAGAGAGAAGTATCAGAATGACTGCTGATCTCTCAGCTAAAACTTTTCAAGCCAGAAGAAGATGGTTCATCGACTTTCAATCTCCTAAAACAAAACAACTTCCAGCCCAGGATCCTGTATCCAGATAAACTGAGTTTCATTTGCGATACAGAAATCAAATACTTTAATGACATAGACATGTTGAAGAAATTTGCCATAACTAAACCAGCTCTCCAAGATATTCTCAGACCCATCTTCCACAATGACCAGCGTAATGCTCTACCTCCAAAGTAAACTCACCCAGAAATTTTTTAATGAAACCCAGCTTCCATAGTTGTGAAATTATTAAAAATGTCCCCTGGACATCTGAAAATTGTGACACCAAAAACACAACCTGGCTTATCAATTCTCTCAATTAATGTAAATGATTTTCACCTCTAAAGAGACACAGGTTGGCTGACTGGATACATAAACTCAGACCAGGTATCTGCTGTATACTAGAATCTCACCTTACCTTAAAGGATAAAAATAGACTCAGGGTGAAGGGATGGACTTGTATAATACAGGCAAATGGAAACCAGAAAAAAGCAGGGGCTACAATTTTAGTAGCAGATACAATTGACGTTAAACCAACAAAGATAAGAAATATAAGGAATGCCACTGCATATTTCTCAAGGGAAATACCCAACATGAAGAGATTTTAATAATTAACATTTATTCACCCTACCAGAATGCTCCTCAATTCTAAAGCAGACCCTAATGGATCCGAACAACTTGATATCTTCCAGCACTATAATAGTTGGAGATTTTAATATCCCTTTGACAGTTTTGGATAGAACTTCCAAGAAGAAATTAAACAAAGAAATATTAGAATTAATCTGACCCTAGAACAAATAGACTTTACAGATGTCTACAGAACATTTCATCCTAATAAAACTGAAAATACATTCTTCTGATCAACCCATGGGTCATCCTCCAAAATATGTCATATCCTAGGACACAAGTCTAACCTCAGCAAATTAAAAAGTGAAGAGATTATTCTTTTTATTTTCTCAGACCACCATGAATTAAAAGTGAACTCAACAGCAACAGAAATCTTCATACTCAAACAAAGTCATGAAAGCTAAATAATCTTAGGCTGAATGATAGTTGGGTAAAAGATGAGATTAAGAAGGAAATCCCCCAATTTTTGGAAGAAAATGATAATGAAGATACAAATTATCAAAACCTGTGGGATACTTCAAGGCAATCCTAAGAGGGAAATTTATAGCATTGGAAGCCTTCATCAAGAAAACAGAAAGAGAGGAAGCCAAGACTTAATGGATCATCTCAAGCAACTGGAAAAGGAAGAACATCCAATCCCAAACCCAGCAGAAGAAAAGAAATAACCCAAATTAGGGCAGAATTAAGTGAAATTGAAAACAAAAGAATCATTCAGAAAATCAACGAAACAAAAAGTTGTTTTTTTGAAAAGATTAACAAAATTGATAAACCTTTGGCCAACCTAACCAGAAATAGAAAAGTAATACCTCTAATATCATCTATCAGAAACACTAAGGAGAAATAACAACAGACACTTCAGAAATTCAAAAAATTCTCAATGATAACTACAAAAATCTCTCTTCCCAATAATATGAAAATCTGAAGGAAATGGACCAGCTTCCAGTCTGGAAGCATGCCACCTTCCTAGAGTCAAACAGTAACAATTAGAAATCTTGAATAGGCCTATATCAGTCACTAAAATAGCATCAACAATACAAAATCTCCCAAAAACCAAAAGTGCAGGATCAGATGGCTTCACATCTGAATTCTATCAAACCTTTCAAAAGGAACTAGTACCTATATTATACAATGTTTTCCAAAGCATAAGAAAAGAAGGAATACTTCCCAACACATTCTATGAAGGAAATATCATCCTAATCCCCACACCAGGAAAGGATCCAAAAAAAAGAAAATTATAGACCAATATCATTAATGAATATTTATGCAAAAATATTCAACAAGGTCTTAGCAAATAGAATTCTACAACACATCAAAAAAATTATACATCGGCTTGGTGCCTGTGGCTCAGGTGGCTAGGGCGCCAGCCACATACACCTAGGGTGGTGGGTTCGAATCCCCAGCCCAGGCCCGCCAAACAACAATGATGGCTGCAACCAAAAAATGGCCAGGCGTTGTGGCGGGTGCCTGTGGTCCAAGCTACTTGGGAGGCTGAGGCAGGAGACTCGCTTGAGCCCAGGAGTTGGAGGTTTCTGCGAGCATGATGCCATGGCACTCTACCCAGGGGGATAGCTTGAGGCTCCGTCTCAAAAAAAAAAAAATTATACATCATGATCAAGTTGGTTTTTATCCAGGGTTACAGGGTTGGTTCAACATACACAAATCTATAAATATAATACATCACATCAATAAAATAAAAAACAAAGACCATATGATTCTCTCAATTGACACAGAAAAAGCCTTTGATAATATCCAGCATCCTTTCATGATCAGAACACTTAAGAAAATAGGCACAGAAGGGGCAGCACTTAAACTGATAGAGACCATCTACAGCAAACCTACAGCCAATATCATATTGAATGATGTAAATTGAAACCATTTCCATTCAGATCAGGAATGAGGCAAGGATGCCCACTTTCTCTAGTGCTATTTGACATAGTAATGGAAGTCTTAGCCATTGCAATCAGGCAAGAGAAGGCAATCAAAAGTATTCAAATATGGTCAGAGGAGATCAAATTCTCACTCTTCATTGGTGATATGATCCTATACCTGAAAAATCCCAGGGACTCAACTTCAAAACTCTTAGAAGTGATCAAGGAACACAGCAGTGTCTCAAGATAAAAAATCAATACTTAGAATTAAGTAGCTTTTATATATGCCAACAATAGTCAAGCTGAAAATATAGTCAAGGGCTCTATTCCTTGTACAATAGTGCCAAAGAAGATGAAATATATGGGAATTTACCTAACAAAGGACATGAAAGATCTCTATAAAGAGAAATAAGAAACTCTATGAAAAGAAATTGCTGAAGATGTTAACAAATGGAAAACATACCATGCTCATGGCTGGGGAGAATAAACATTGTTAAAATGTCCATACTACCCAAAGCAATCTACAGATTTAACGCAATCCCTATTAAAGCATCATTGTCATACTTCAAAGAACTTGAAAAAATAGTACTTTGTTTTATATAGAATCAGAAAAAACCTCGAATAGCAAATACATTACTCAGACATAAGAACCAATCAGGAGGTATCACATTACCAGACTTCAGGCTATACTATAAATCTATAGTGATCAAAACAGCATAGTACTGGCACAAAAACAGAGGGGTAGATGTGTGAAACACAATAGAGAACCAAAAGATGAACCCAGGTACTAATT